>BSBN01002147.1:0-107850 GCA_027924645.1 Cunninghamia lanceolata | reverse complement strand
GTGGGGGAGATGTCTAGAGATATAGGGAGAGAGATTGAGAGGTAGAGGGACAATAGAGATAGGGAGATAGGGGAGAGGTAGGGAGATAGAGGTTTAGGATTGCTCGGGTTTAGGGCTACTCAAGTTTAGGGTTTAGGGTTTATGGGTTAGGGGTTAGGGTTTAGGGGCATTATTTAGGGTTTAGGGTTGCTCGAGTTTAGGATTTAGGGTTTAGGGGTTAGGGTTTAGGAATTTAGGTTTTAAGGGTTTAGTGTTTAGGGGTTTAGAGTTTAGAGAGAGAGAGAGGACCGATAGGTAGAGATAGAGGAGATAGAGGGGAGAGATAGGGAGATAGAGAGTGAGGGGGATGTCCAGAGACATAGGGAGACAGATTGAAAGGTAGAGGGATGATAGAGATAAGGAGATAGGGGAGATATAGGGAGATAGAGTTTTGGGGTTTCTTCAGTTTAGAGTTTAGGGGTTAGGGCTTATGGTTTAGGGGTATTAATTAGGGTTTAGGGTTTAGGATTGCTCAAGTTTAAGGTTTAGGAGTTTAGAGAGAGAGAGAGAGGTTTAGGGTTGATTGGGTTTAGGGGTTAGGTTTTAGAGGTTAGGGGTTAGGGTTTAGAAGCTAGGGTTTGTAGGTTTAGGGTTTAGGAGAGAGAGAGAGAGAGAGAGAGAGAGAGAGAGAGAGAGAGAGAGAGGGAAAATGTTCAAAGACATAGGGAGTGAGATTGAGAGGTAGAGGGATGATAAATATAAGGAGATAGGGGTTTAGGGAACGTATACCTACCCTAAGTGTGGGCTGGACATATTTAGGGAATTGAGAGATAGAGGGGCGATAGAGATAGGGAGATAGAGGTTTAGGGGTTAGGGTTTAGGGACATATAGAAAAAGATAGAGAGAGAAATAAATAGCTAGAGAGAGAGTGAAAGCATGAAATAGTAGAAGAGGGGATGATCAATAACATTTTAGCTAGTTTAAAACACGCTCATGTTATAACACGAGCATGTTTTGAACTATTTAAAATGATGTCTAATGGCCTACAAAAAGGCATGCCACATGCTTTTTGGTGCACATGCTCTGTTTTATTCCTTGTTTTGCATTTTTTCTAATATTGAAAGAGACTTTTAATGATTTTGAGGTTCTCCCATAATTGGTTGACAAAATTGATGCCCTTTTTGTTCTTGTTTTGATACACAAGATTCCAATTACGTGTTTTAAGTTCAAATTTGATATTGGAAAGCATTTTTTTCATGTTTTGAGGGATTGCAACACTAGATTGAATAAATTAGCTAGTCTTTTTGTTTTACATTGACAAAAAATAATGTAGTTATGCAAGTTTTGTATTATAACTTGATAAATTATCAGATATTTTTATGTTCTTTTGACCATTGTTTTAGAGTGATATGGAATTCAATACAATGCCAAGGAAATGAGTAAAAAACTCTAACATCAAAGGAGCGTGAAGCTGAGAATGTAAAGAAAACAAAATGAATGAGATAACTTTGTGACAATAAGAAATTGAACTTCACAAATGAAGGTGAACTATCTTTGCCAAATGAATTGGATAATGAAGCATTGAAGAGAGAGAGGAAACTAGAGAAACAAAGGGAATGAATGAAAAAACTTCGTGCAAGTAAGAAATTGAATGTGGGAGAACTTAAAGGTATGTCATCTTTGCCATCTCAATTTGAGAGTGTAGAAAATGTTCAATCTCCAATTGAAAATTATGATGCTTTTGAAAATGTTGTAGTAGATGATACACCAATCAATCAAGTGTATAGTGATCAAAATTTATCTTGTGAATCAAGTTTTCCATTAAGAACACCTAGAATTTCACATAAAAAGGCTAAGTTTTTTTTATTGAAATTAAAGAGAATAATCTAAAATCAGTGGTTGATAAGATTCCCAAATGTATCCCTGATAATAGGCAAGTTCAATAAATTGTTAGTTTATGATTCACAAGATTTCAAGTGTGGGAGCTGACAAAGGACAGGATGGCTACATCATGTTTCCTTATGGAAAGAGTGAGGAGTGGGATGTTAAATCCCTTTGGTTTCTACATTTCAAGGTAGGTGTGTTCTCCAAGTTTTTGGTGTCTTATGTAGGTTTCAGTGAAATAAAAGGTAGAGAGGATGCAAGTAGTGTGTTGGGTGGCAAGGGAAATGCCAAAGGAAAGGAGGACACCATTCCTCCCCCTCATTGCAGGTAGATTCAGTGTAAGGTGGCTAGCATCTCAGTGGGAGGTCCTAAAAGGTGGCTATATACCCCTCGTAAGGGGAAAGCCAAGATCATAGGGGACGAAGCTTTGGAGAGTTTTGTGGCACTAGTGGATGCAAAGATTAAAAACCCACTCCTTAAGAAGTGGGTAGGCAAGATTCTTTCTATGGCAAAGGTGGTTGATGGACAGGACGGAGCCAAGATCAGGGAGGCGATGTCAAATTTTCTGCTTCATCTAGGGATGACTAGAGGGAGGTGGAACATTTTACGGCGTTGCGCAGTCACTCACGGTCACTTTAATGACATCAATTGTGGCTACCTCCATTCTAGTCCATGAAGACTTAGTCAAGATTTCCAAGGAAGCCAAGACTAACCAAGGAATTCTGATGAATCACATTCACGACTTGATGATTGGTCAGGCGCAGTTGAGGAAGATGCTGGAAAGGATGGCTGAGTAGATGGGTGTCAAGGTGGAAGACAAAGAGCACACAGAGTACAAGTGTAGTTGTGACAAAGAAGCGAGCATGGTGGACCTCACAGGTCAGGTAGATGTGTAGAAGGTTGTGTTTAGTTTCAATCACTTTTTGTTGATATGTAACCTATGTATTGAGGAAGGGTTGTTTAATTTGCCACCCTCTTTGGATATGTGTATATGTCTAGTATGTTTTTTAGACAATTTTAGACAGTCATGAGGGCTAAGCCCTATTTTTGGATGGGTCACTGGTCCCTTACCAAGGTATATATAACACAAAAGATTCCCAAACGTACTTGTAGAAGAAATGTGAATACGATATGAAACATGTTTTTTTCAAAACATAGAAGATGTCAATTATTGGTTGAGATGATGAAAATTCTAAAGTTTAGGCCAATCATGAAGATTCTTGGCCTAAGAAGATCAAGTGCTAATAATGGAAAATTAATTGTAAGAATTCTAATTAATGCATATCAAAGCATTGGTTCCACTTCACACACCAAATATTGTAGTGCTACACGATGTTTCCTTACATCAACTAATGTGAGCAACTAAACAAAGAAATCTCGCTTGATATGAAAAACAAGTCAAGCACTAAAGATAAATAGAAAACTTTGATGAAAGTTGTTGAGAGGCATGAAAGAATTGAGGAACCAAATAGCAATGAACTATGGGCATTCTCTGATAGACTCCCACGGAAAGATAAAGCCATAGTTGAAGCATTAAAATCCCTAATTGAGGAGTTTTGGTCTTGTTATGTTGTAAAATGTCCCCCTAGGACTTTTACCTCCTAAGTTTAGCTCCCGGGTCCCTTGTTTTTCATCATGCATGTTAAATCTGACTCCTGAGACAAAATGGCTTGAAACCCATGTCAAATGGGACTTGAGGGACATTGTTGAGTTTGACCCTACCTTAAAATAGGACCTAGGGGCTTGGGTGCTCACACCCTAGTCCTACCCTATTTAGGTGGTCCCAAATTTAAATGTCGGTTTTGTGACCGTTAAAAGGTTCCGTTGCCGACATCTTAAGTTTGAAGTATGAAATTTGTAGCGGGAATGCATATATAAGCATGTTTAGGGTTTCATTTATAAACTAGATGATGATTATGATATTTTGGTGAACTTATGATTTTAGAGCATTCAAAGCATTCATTGTTGTAGAGCAGAATATTGTTGTTGTGTTTGTGATTACAGATTTAGCTTCATCTTCTCATGTGTTGAAGGATCTTCATCTATATGCGAGCTACACCTTCGAGGTGATATCTATTTGTGTTGAACCAATCATTTATCAATTTGTTTTTGCCTCTATCCTACAAGGATACACACTCTTTATCAAACAATGGTGTTGGAAGGCTTGAATGCCATTCTAGGGCTTGACTAAGGCAAGCTCCTAAACACCACAACCCCTAATCCCATTCCTTGTGATTGCAGGTGATAGGTGTCATATCTTGCAGAGTGGAGTTGCAGAGGTCTATGACAGAATGTGTAGATTCCAGATCTAAGAAAAGTATTGCAAGGGATTGGGCACCCTCCTCGAATCCCTCTAGATTTGTAGGCCTAGAAACCTCTGGGACAGTGATGAACAGTAGCAGACAACTTCTGGAAATCCCTGAAGAAATTCCTACCTTAGGCTTGGGCACCTGCTCTTTAGCCCCCAACTTTTCTGCATCCTAAATCTCAAAATTTGGTATGTATCTACTCTAAATATAACATCTTTGTGTGCGAGCATTTGTGGAATTCATGCATTTACTTACGATTTTTGCATAATTAGGGTTTTAAGCATAATTGAGCATTAAATTAATACATTAATGAGAAGATTCCAAATTTCCCTATAATTACAAGTGAAAACCAACTTGTAGGTAAATCCTCTTGCAAAAGTTGAGATTCAACTCCGTTAAATGTCCTTGAATGTGTGTAGTGAATGGAGGATCTAGGCATATCATCAAATCAACCTTATTCCCACTTTTCCTACATAACATTTTGGTGAACCCATGTTTTTATTGAATTTTGCACCTTGCTGAGTGTTGTAATTCAGATTTACATTTCATTTATTTGATTATCATCTTATTACATTTGAAAATTTACAAAAAAAATTGTAAAATTTTGAAAAAAATTGGCATCCTAGGCTTGCATTTTGGCATAGTTTGCATTAATTTCATTGTATTTCATCTAATATTTCAATTTTACATCAGATCTTATATAAATTATAGCAATACATCAGTCTATAATCATTTGCACTGCATTTTCATGCTTAGATTGTTAGATTTTGCTTAAAATTATGCATTTTTCATATAACCTAGTTTTTTCCAAAAGCTAGGGTTTGTAGTTAAAATCTTGTTTCAAAGTTTACTACTCTTATAAACACTCTTTTAGGACTAATTTCTGATTGTAGTGTTTCATTATAGTGTGTTTTTGCATTTACATTCCAATTTTTGCATTTATACATTGTGTATTTCAACAAAAATACCTTCATCCTAGGGTTTGTTCTATTAGTTTGTGCATTGAGTGTTGTATGTGTTTGCATGAGTCTTATAACATGTTGCCCTAATAGAAATATCCCTTTAAGGAGAAGTATTAGACCAATAGTGCCCCTGAAATCAATGGTGTTCCTACATCAAAAAATCCATTGAACACCTTTACAAAAGGAGAAACACAAACTTTACAAGATATCATTCCTCCTACAACTACAATGTAAGAACAAATATTTCATGATGTTGAGGACCCTATTGATGTGATAACACATGTACCTGATGAGCAAATAAACAAACTTGATAAAGAACTAGCTAATTTTCAAGCATTTATGGAAAATGAAAGCATAGCAGAAGAAGCTATACCTGCAACTCATTATATAAGAGAGTTGTTAAAAGAAGGACAATCCAAAAGATGAAGTCACTTTACTTTTGTTTAACTATCATGATTGCAAATACATAGAAAATCCTAAGTAGATACAAGAAAATATGTTGACTTCTCATGGGTAACTGAACATCTTTAGCATATTTGAGCAAATAGCATGTTGAAATGACACATATCTTGCAAATGAATATGAATAATGACAGTAATCATGGAAATATATGCCTATAAGCCCATCATTTTGAGTAAATTTGCAGTGCCAAGGTGAAATCTAGTCAATATGAGTTGATATGCAGAAGAATTGATCAAACTTGTATAAATATATTCATCTTCTGGTTAAATATAGTAGGATTTAACCTTGTTTGTTAAGAATTCACAGAAAGCAGGTGAAATTGAGATTATCCAAACATTAATTTCTTGGAATAAAAAATGTAAGGCCCCTTGAATGGAAAACAACAACGCACATCAAACAACTGAGTAACGTCAAATGATTATGAACTAATCCGTGGAGACTTGGGATCATGAATTCTCTGAATTCATCGTATCTTTCAAGATGATAAAGGTTTGATCTGCATTTCTTTATGTATGTTTGTATATGACTAACATCATAACCAACATAAATTGGTGTGTTAATGCACTTTGAGGCTTAGTACATATAGTGCATAATAATGTTATGTCAGTGACTGAATGTGTGAATGTTATTAATAGCATGTCATCATCATCTCATACACAAGTATCATCACCTATACCAACTACTGGAATATCTACATTTACATCAACAATTCTAACTACTAATGCACATGCTTGTAGTAATGCTACCACTAGTATTGGAGTATCTAATGGAAATAATTCACAAAATTACAAGGCTCTGGGATTCAACTATCAAAACCAACCACCTAGGGTGAATTCTTTTATGAATAATCACTCTCAACTACCTCTCCATCTCACTCACTCTCAATCACCTTTCGCTACCACCTATTCTCAACCACCTAGCACTTACAATTATTCTCAACCACCACTCATACCCACTCATAACCAATCTCCTCAAAATTTCATGAACGCGGCTTCTAATTCTCAAACAACATCTCCTAATGATGTCCTCTTAAACCAACTCTTGCAAAGCATGACCTCTTTACAACAAAAAGTGACAAATTTCACTCAACCTAATTTACCAACATATCATGCTCGAAATCCTCTATCTTATGCAATCATGAGAACTCCTATGCCTAAGAAGTTTGAAACTCCTTGCTTTGAAAAATATGGTGAAAAAGGTGATCCTAATACTCATGTGGTAGCATTCACGGCTATGTGTAGTGATTTCTACTTTGAAGAGGACTTGTTAGAAAAACTTTTCCCGCGATCTCTCAAAGATACTGCTTTGGAATGGTTTTGCTCTTTATCTTTGAATTCAATGCACTCTTTCTCTTAGCTAGTTGATCAATTTTTACAACATTTTCAAGCAAACATTAGACCTTAAGTCTCTTTGATTGATTAAGTTTATTGCAAGCAAGGTCCAAAAGAGAAGTTAATTGAGTTTATTAGTCGGTATCAAGCTATTTACACACAAATTCAATACTAGATGAATGATGAGGATGTTCAGAAGGTATTTATTACAAATCTACAACCTAACATCTGTGATAAGATCATCTTGGTGAAGTATAACTCTTTTCAACATTTATGCACAACCCTTTGTGATTACCAAGTTTTGTCTAGTTAGTATGAAAATTAAAACTCATTGGCTCAAGTTGGTCAATCCATGACTTAATCTTCACAAAACAACTTTAAGAGGAATAATAAGAGTTTCATCAAGGTTAATGGATAGAATTCAAATAACTTTTCACAAATGTTTGCTATCACTAATCCAAAGAGGGCACCATTTCAAAATTGACAACAAAAAATACAATTCACTCTGATATCTGACTCCTTACATTCTATCATGAATCAAGCAGTGAGTAATAACCTCTTGAAGCTTCCTCTAATTGGATGCTCGTAGAACGCAAGGACCTTACTTCGATGCTAATGCTTTTTGTCACTATCATCGGCAACAAGGGCATGATACTGAACGATGTATGCATCTTAAACATGAAATTCAAGACCTCATCGACTCGAATGTTATACAAGTAACTGGTGTGAATGACAATAGAAATAAGTCAATTTCTCCTCTGAATAAGAATTTATAGATCTTTACTAATCCATTCCCTAGACATAATCAGAACAATATGATGGAACAAAATATAGTAGAAGTGGAAGATGACTACTTGGATTATGATGAAATAGTGGGTATGATAAAAGTGGATAAGGAGAAAATTGCAAATTTACCTCATCCACGAAGAAAAGGTATCTATGTTGAGGTTCCTCCGCTATTATCCCTTCAAGGATCAGGAGTCAACCAAGATGAACAAGATATACAAATTGAACAACCAAGACAAGAGATTGTGATACAGGAAAAGGTTGATACAATGGAAGATAGTCCTTTCCATTGCAAAAGACTGACTCACTGAAATAAGAAATCAAAGGATCAGAAAAGAAAAATGTAGTTATTGTCAGTGGGAAATAGTAATGATTCCCCTCCTTGTAAACAATAAAATATTTCAAATATACAACAGTATGAGAAACAAACACTGATTGGTCATCCCAAAAATACAAATCAAACAAATGCGAACTGTTCACACTTTTTACAAAACTTGATGGAGCACCTTTCTAAGATGCTCACAAATTCAAGCCTTTCTTAGAAATAGGTAAGTATTTCTAACCCTAGTGGCCACCTATGTCGTAGCATTATGTGTTCATTTATGTGACCTCCTCTCTTGTGTTGTGTTCCCCTCGTGATGTGTTATGTGTTGTTTAGGCCTCCTTGGATGACCCTTGATGCTCTTGTAAGGTCGAGGATATTGGGAGACCACCTCTATTGTGACCATTCTTCTATTTGTATCATCATTCTTCTATCTTGCTTCTCCTCTATTTTTATTGTTGTGTGTTGTGTCTTAGGCGCATAGCATTGTGGTTGATGACCTGGGGGCATCCTCCTACATGATTGTTCCTAAGGCACTTGTCGTCCTCTCTCTTTTTATTGTTTACCTTCTTCTAGTGATTCTATCTTGTCGGTGGATGATGAAAAACAAACATATACTGATATGGGCCGCATGTCCCTTCAGTAAGCAAAGCAAAAAAGGACCTAGTCCATATATGAAGATGGGGTTGATTTATATATCAGACACTTGGCTAGTAGAATCACTCCATGCGATATTTGATGTTGTCTTATCATTCTAACAAATCATAAAAATACATCTGCTCCATGCACTTTGATTGTTTTGGGTGTCTCGCCTTGTTGTTACACTCAGTTTTGAGATGCCTACAGTATAAGCCCCACGGCTATACTCAGACTTGAACTCATTTGTATAGCCTTGGCTTCTTTGTTTTCATGCATTTCTTAGATTCAAAAGTGTGTGTTTGTGGGAATATTTGAAGATCGTAAGCACATGTCACCTTTGGGGGCATGGGATTTACGAAAGATCTTGTTCCCTTGTGTGTTTTCTCTCTACCTTAATGTGCTTGACATTGGTACACGATATTAACCACCTTAAGGTGTGGGCATATAAAGGTAAGTTGTCTGATGATTTTGGTACTAATGAAGTATGTTTGTAAGCTCTCTACATAGGCGAGATATCGTGTATATCCTTTTATTCAAATCCCTCTACGGAGGTGGGGATGGTGTATCTCTTGAGCTAGTGCACATCCTTTTTATTTCAAAAGTCCTCTGAGTAGGCAAGGTTGGTGTATCCTCCATTAAGCATGTCTTTGGCAGTTGTTGTGGCATAAGCCCAACCATCAGGTGTGCCTGTAGGATGCTTGAAATAGTGGGGGCTTAGAAATAAGTTACTTCCATCACCTTGTTTGCCATGTTTAAGACGTATAGTATGTCTTTGACATGCTATACAACACTTGTATTTTCCGTGTGTCTTTCATGTGTTTTCCCCCTTGTGTAGTTTCAAGGGTGTGGTGAAATGCTTCTCCTACACTTGGGTTTTGTATGATGTGTTTTCTCCCAAGCATAGTCTCAAGGGTGTGGTGAAATGCCCCTCCTATGCTTTGGGTTTTCTATGGCATGCTTGTTCTCAAGTGTAGTCTCAAGGGTGTGGCAAAATGCCCCTCCTACACTTTGGGATTTATTTGGTTTGTCTTCTCCCCCATATATAGTCTCAAGGTTGTGGCGAAATGCCCCTCCTACATTTTGGGGTTCTGTGTTGTATTTTTACTTTCCATGTATCTGCCTTCATATATATATGTGAAAATGAAAAAGAAATAATAACTGCATTCACTGTAATCATCATGTTTTGTGTGTTTTCAATATTCTATTCTCCATGTCTTGTGTAACTGTTATTGTCTTCTCTGTGTTTTATGTGCCTGATACTGTCTTCTTTGTGTTTGGCATGTCTGTACAACGTGTTTTCTCTAATGTCTACCTGAGGTTGGGGGCTAAAAATAGTTCCTCAATTTTTGTGTATGCATTAGCTTCAAGTGCCTGGCGTGTTTGTTATGTTTTGATTGTATTTTAATGCATGTATGGGTCATAAGATCATACATGCATTAAAGTGGGCACTAAACGTTATGTCATAAAATGTCCCCCTAGAACTTTTACCTCCTAAGTTTAGCTCCCAGGTCCCTTGTTTTTCATCATGCATGTTAAATCTAACTCCCGAGACAAAATGGCCTGAAACCCATGTCAAATGGGACTTGAGGGACATTATTGAGTTTTACCCTTCCTTAAAATAGGACCCAGGGGCTTAGGCACTTGCGCCCTAGTCCTACCCAAGTTTAGGTGGGTCCCAAATTTGAATGTCAGTTTTGTGACCATTAAAAGGTTCCGTTACTGACATCTTAAGTTTGAATTATGAAATTTCTAGCGAGAATGCATATATAAGCATGTTTAGGGTTTTATTTGTAAACTAGAAGATGATTATGATATTTTGGCGAACTTATGATTTTAGAGCATTCAAAGCATTCATTGTTGCAGAGTAGAATATTGTTGTTGTGTTTGTGATTACAGATTTAGCTTCATCTTCTCATGTGTTAAAGGATCTTCATCAATATGAGAGCTACACCTTTGAGGTGATATCTATTTGTGTTGAATCAATCATTTATCAATTTATTTTTGCTTTATCCTACAAAGACACACACTCTTTATCAAATAACAATGTTGGAAGGCTTGAATGCCATTCTGAGTCTTGACTAAGGCAAGCTCCTAAACACCACAACCCCCAACCCCATTTCTTGTGATTGCAGGTGATAGGTGTTGTATCTTGTGGAGTGGAGTTGCAGAGGTCTGTGATAGAGTGTGCAAATTCTAGATCTGAGAAAAAGAGTACTACAAGGGCTTGGGCTCCTGCCCCGAAGCCCTTCAGATTTGTAGGCCTGGAAACCTCCGGGACAGTGATGAACAGTAACAAACAACTTCTAGAAATCCCTAAAGAAATTCCTACCTTAGGCTTGGGCACCTACTCTTTAGCCCCCAACTTTTCCACATCCTGAATCTTGAAATCCAGTATGTATCTACTCTAAATAGAACATCTTTGTGTGCAAGCATTTGTTGGAATTTATTTGTTTACTTACAAATTTTACATAATTAGGGTTTTAAGCATAATTGAGCATAAAATTAATACATTAATTAGCAAATTCCAAATTTCCCTATCATTCAAGTGACATCCAACCTATAGGTGAATCCTCTTGCAAAAGTTGAGACTCAACTTGATTAAATGTCCTTGAATGCGTGTAGTGAAAGGAGGATCTAGGCATATCATCAAATCAACCCTATTCCCACTTTTCCTACATAACAGGACCAATAACACAAGAGTATCTCCTAATCAAAGGGATGTTGTAAGAAGGAGAATTGGTTATCAAAACTGTGAGCCACATCCAAAACATTTTTTAGATATGACTCAAACACAATTTTTCTCTAGAACATTTTTTAGATATGACTCAAACCAACATTGATACAGATAACAAAGTATGTAGTTTAAGTCAACCAATGGGCAACAAGTTGTTGATTGAATTGGTTTCTGATGAGGAAAACAATGATGTTCTTGAATCAATGGAAGAAAATCAAAATTGTAAGCCTTTAATTTAGTTTATTTCAACTTTCAAAGTAAGCATTTGATTAGTACCTTTACCAGGAGGATTAGTATAACAAAAACTTAGTTTTTGTAATGGTTTGGGAATGTAGGAGTTACCAAAAATAGGTGAATGTCCTCTTCAATTACCAAGTGAATGCATGTAATGAATGGAAGGTTAGTTTCCTTTCTTATGACCATAGACCTACCCTAAGTGTGGGGTGGGCATATTTTGCACATCATAATAAGATCAAGGAAGGAGACATTTGCATCTTTGAACAGGTGGACAAAATGAAGAAACATAGATTTATGTTTAGAGTTCATATAGATCCAAAGATAAAAAGAAATTTCATCCTCAAAAGAGAGGAGGGGTAAGACATGCCAAAGATGAAGGATAAAATTATATAAGAAAATATCTTCATGATCAGTATTGTAATAGAGAGATAGAGAGAGGGAGACTTGATCAAACTAAATCAAGTGGTTGCTTGTGTCATGCTTTGAATGCTTTCATTTAAATTTGATGATTTTTCATTCACTTGATAGGTCATGCCATTATGTTTGCTTGAAGGGTCTTGTCTGGATTGAGGTTGTATTTCATGTTTTCACCTAGTTTCTTGGCTTATGTGGGGAGATATTTTGATGGTAGTCTCATTTCATCATTTTGGTGTACTCATCTTAGCTAAATAGTGCAATTGAATTTGCATGCAAGATTTGAGTATGATGGAGGTAGGCATAATCCTTATGAAGTTGGTTTTGGAAGGAAAGTAAGGTAGGTTTTCATGATTATTTCATGATGATAGTCCTTTGGAGTCAATTTGATGATTGTTCATTTACTTGAAGGGTCATGTCATTACATTTGCTTGAAGGGTCTTGTTTGCTTGAAGGGTCATGCCATTATGGTTGCTTGAAGGGTCATGTCATTATGTCCTTTAGAGTCAACTTGATAATTGTTCTCATTTGTCTTGCATGCCCTAAGATTTTGAAGGTTTCATAGTACCAATGGTGGCATTCTTGGCCAAAATATCCTTTATCAGGCTTAGGAGTAGCAATGGTTCTTCATGCATCATAGTGATAGGGATTCCTTCAAAGATTATTTCATAATGTTACATTATGGTTTCATTCATGGAAACCAAAGTTACAAAGTGTACATCAAACTTATCGTTGCATCATGAAATCATATAATGATCTTATTTCATATTGGCTTTGTCATATCATATGAGGAGATTAAGACCATAATACCATGATGTTACTATGAGTTTTAATGACAAGGATTCCATCTTACAAACCCTCATGTGTTTCTTCACATTTGGTGCTAAGAATTGATAATAGTGGTAAGGGCAGCATTAATTGATGCCCTAACACATTAGATCAAGTGAGAACACCTTTATAGTAGGGTCATGTCTAAGAACCAACTATCAAACTTTTTCATCAATAGCCAAGTACAACACTTAGTTTAGTTTCATCTAATAGAAAGGAGATAGGACTAAATTTTTACATTCAGCATCTCCTTGGACCAAACAAATTGTGCCAACACTTCTGGATGGGTGAGTAAATGCTAGGGGAGGTGTCTTTTTGGTGGTGAAGTCTCCTGGTCGTTCTTAGCTACATTAGACAGAGACAGTCTCTTAAGAGACCTAAGACACAAAAAGGTGACAAAATTTCGATAAACTATTCCGTCAAACCATGACACCTAGGAACATCTTCTTTGCATGTATAGGTGGATGTCAGGTCCACCTACAAATACCTAAGTTTTTTTAAAAATCAATTTTGTGAATGCTTGGGGCACTTGGCACGCAAAAAGAGACCTTCCCTAGTGTTTACCCACCCACCTTGACATGTTGGCACAGTCTATTGGGTCCCACAATGAGAAGAACAAAAAATATGGCTCTTGGCAAGGTTGTGTTGAATACCACTGAAGCAATTTGCAAGAATGTGTTTAATTTAAGCACGGTCAAATAGATTGAAGTTGAAAAAAATTGAGAGGTTTTTATGGATGGACCCCACATGTACTTGTAAGTCCAAATGAAACATTCCTAGGTGCCATCAATTATGAGAACCACTCTGTCAAAGTTTGGCAATTTTGTGCTCTTGGGGATCTCAAGTGACTTTGTCGGTAGCTTACAACCTGAAATGTCTAAGGCACTTGGCTTATGAAAAGAGACCTCCTCTAGCATTTACCCACCCACCCTATCATGTTGGTGCAGTTTGTTGGACCCCATGATGACCAAAACGGAAAATACGGCTCCTAGCAAGGTTGTGTTGAATGCCACTGAAGCATTTTGCAAGAATGTGTTTAATTTCAGCATGGCCAAATGGTGCAGTCAAGGTAGGAGGGTCCGGTGAGGGACTGTCCAACCTTGCAGCCTTAAACAAATAACACCACAATCAAAATAGATATGCAATGAAAGCCAACAACTAATCAACAAAAAGATAAAAGACATTCATGAACACATAACACAAGATATATCCTGGGAAAACCCTAACAGGGAAAAAACCTAGCCTTCAAAGCTCATTCCTCTTATATTATAACTTTAAATCAAATTACACATGTCTCAAGGCCTTTATAGATGCTAGGCAACCTAGGGATTACAAAAGACTCATACAACAATATTCTTTCATGATTTCTTCCTTCTACAACTCAATTCTCTACTCTGCAACTCATTCTGCTTCCTGCTCTACCTTCTACTATGTTCTGCTACTCCTCCAGATCAAAACAACTGTAGGTCTTGCTTCCTATCTCTGTGCTATCAATCACTGCTTAGTAACAATCCTTTATCTCTTATTTATATCAACTGTAAGCTTTCAAATCATCACCAAGTCAGCCTAATTGCAACGGCTAGCTTGTGTAACGTGTGCATAAAATAGCTCGACAAATGCATAGAACTTCATGCAGACCTCACCGAAGGTTGGCCAGGTCCTTAAACTTCATCAACCAATTCTTCTTTTCACTCCGCAAGTCACGGGAATGATCTGCAAGCCGATTCCACTTCGCTAAACATAGTTGGCTCTGTTATGTCAGAACAGTCAATCTTCCAACAACGATAACTTTCCAGAATCAAAGCCAAATGATCTGAATTCTTGATATGTTGTAATTTCCTATGTCTAGATGCTAAGTCTAGATCTACAGCCTCTCATACAAAAAAATTGGAATTCTACAAGGTCACTTTCTCTGAATACTCAAGCTTCTGTCAACTGCCTCAATGATTCTGAATTCTTTTGGATGCTTCTGCATCAGACTTCCAGATGCTCCTGCATCAGACTCTCAGGGTTATTTGAGAAGTGAGCCCCTTTAGCTTTAAACAACTAACACCACAATCAAAATAGATATGCAACGAAAGCCAACAACTAATCAACATAAAGATAAAAGACATTCATGAACACATAACACAAGATATATCCCAGGAAAACCCTAACAGGGAAAAAACCTAGCCTTCAAAGCTCATTCCTCTTATATTATAAATTCAAATTGAATTACACATGCCTCAAGGCCTTTACAGATGCTAGGCCGCAGTCCAGGGATTACAAAAGACTCATACAACAATATTCTTTCATGATTTCTTCTTTCTACAACTTAATTCTCTACTCTGCAACTCATTATGCTTCCTACTCTGCATTCTACTCTGTTTTGCTACTCCTCCAAATCAAAACAACCGTAGGTATTGCTTCCTATCTCTGTGCTATCGATCATTACTTAGTAACAATCCTTTATCTCGTATTTATATCATGCACAAGCTTACAAATCATCACCAGGTTGACCTAATTACAACGACTAGCTTGTGTAATGTGTACATAAAATAGGTCGGGCCTAAACATAAGGCACATCTCCACAAATGCATAGAACTTCATGCAGGCCTCACTAAAGGTTGGCCAGGTCCTTAAACTTCATCAACCAATTCTTCTTTTTGCTCTGCAAGTCACGAGAATGATCCGCAAGTCGATTCCACTTCGTTAAACACAATCGGCTCTGCTATGTCAAAACCGTCAATCTTCCAACAATGATAACTTTCCAGAATCAAAGCCAAATGATCTAAATTCTTGATATGTTGTAATTTCCTATGTCTAGATGCTAAGTCTAGATCCTCATCCTCTCATACTAAAAATCCAGAATTCTACAAGGTCACTTTCTCTACATACTCAAGCTTCTGTCAACTACCTCAATGATTCTAAATTCTTCCTGATGCTTCTGCATCAGACTTCTGGATGCTCCTACATCAGACTCTTGGGGTTATTTAAGAAGTGAGCCCCTTCACTTAGGTCTGTATTAAGTTAGATTAAAGGTTCAATAATCTGTTCACAGGTACTTGTAACTGCCTCTAGGTTGGCGGTCTATCTAAGTCCACCCTGTAAACTGCCTCCCAAAGTAATCTAGATTTAGTGATCTACTTGCAAGCCTTGCACTGCCTCAATGATCGGTGGTCTGAGCAAGTCTTCTCCACAATTTGCCTCAAATCAATGTCTATTTCAATCAAATTCATTCATGCATCCTCCGGAACAATCAAGTTACTATCTGATTCAGTCAATACACTTTCTTAATTTCTCTGCAACACTAGTTTCTTAACATAATTTCCTCTGCACTCATCAAAATCTTATAGCTTCCACTATGCTTATATTGCTTCTATACTTCACTTTGTTTCCCTTTCCATAATCACTTCAATCCGGTACACAATCCTTCTCCTCTGATATGATATCATGTCATTCCCTCTTCCTCTGTCACATGAACTCGTTTCTCTACTATGCTTTACACTTGTTCACACAACTTTCTCTTTCATTGTTTCTCTATTCCTATAACACAAATATCCTTAAGATCAATGCTTCTCCTTCTTCTAGTTTCTCTATGAAATCTGATGTCTCAAAAGGTTCCTCTTGCTCTGCATAAACTATCTTTGTATCAATAGGCTCTTCTTCCTCCGCACAAACTATCTCTGAATTATGCACTGCTTCTCCTTCATTAGCTTTTCTGGTAACAAGTTCTTGTTGACATTCACTGCTTGATTCTTTTCTTCTCCAAACTCGAAAAGAAGTTCCTCTGAATGGTCTTCTATCAAATCTTCTTTCATCTCTTCTGTATCCTACACTTTGATAAGAATTGTGACTCCTGTCATTTCTTCCTCTGTAGTTTGAATTACTGTCCTTGTTCTTTTCTGCATAAGTCTTCTTTCTCTAACACATGAATACTTCAGTCTATACCTCCCTCTGAACATACTAGTAACATTTCTCCATTCCTATCCATCAGTCCATCCATAATTCTTTTGTATACAACCTGCCATAGACTTTCTCCCCCTCATTTTATCCCAACACATCCTTTCAGAATGATTCCTTAATCCACAAAACTTACAAGGGTATAGATCCCAGCACAATTCTTTCTCATGTCCATGTCTATTACAATGTGAACAATACATACCTCTTCTTTTCTGATTTGTCTTGTTTAAATTTGTCATAACATCCTTACCTCTGTCATATCCAATGCCTTCACTTCTTGATATGATTACTGGTTCAATAGGTTTTGTAATTCCTTATTGACGCTTTCCCAATCCTTGTCCTTCATATCACATTCTTTGCATGATTTTGAAACCAATACCATCACCAACAACTACAGGTTTGGTCACACTGTCATCTTTTATTTCACTTTCTAAAGAAATTTCTGTATCATCACATAAATCATTAGTATCACAAGAAATATCACAAAATTCAGGCTTAGATCTCAGACTCTCATTTTCTTTTCTACATTCTACAAGTGACTGCTCCAACTTATCCATCTGCTCCTTCGATTAAGATATTTCATTCTTCTGCAGTTTGTTCTCCTTTTTCAATCTTTCCAAACCATCTTCTAGATTTCTGTTCCTTTGTTCAACCTTATAAAACAACTTAAATCCTTCATCTAGTTCTATAAATTTCTTTTCAACATCCTCAAACAATTTCATCTCTTCTTCTAGGTCTTCATTTCTACTCTTTACATCTTTCAGTTCTTCTTCAAGGGCATCAAACTTGTCCATTCCTAGATCTTTCATCTTCTCCAACAATTCTGAATTACACTTCTTGATTTCACCTAATTCTTCTTCTAAAATGTCCCTTTTGTACATTAGGGTTTCATTTTCTTTCTTCACCCTTTTTCCAATCTTCCCCATCTGAAACAAATTAGCTAAACAACTAAATTTAAAAACTTACTGAATCTTTCATGCCTTGATCTTCTTCAGTGATGAAAATTGTTACTTCTAGGGTTTTGTACAACACTTCTAATAGATTCACAACCAACCCAACATATTCGAAACCAGCTCTGATACCACTTGGTGCAGTCAAGGTAGGAGGGTCTGGTGAGGGATTGTCCAACCTTGTAGCCTTAAACAACTAACACCACAATCAAAATAGATATAAAACAGAAGCCAACAACTAAGCAATAGAAAGATAAAAGACATTCATGAACACATAACTCAAGATATATCCTGGAAAAACCCTAACAGGGAAAAAACCTAGCCTTCACAGCTCATTCCTCTTATATTATAACTTCAAATCGAATTACACATGCCTAAAGAGCTTTATAAATGCTACCACTTGATGCAGTCAAGGTAGAAGGGTCCGATTAGGGACTATCCAACCTTGCATCCTAATGAATTAACACCATGATCAAAATAGATATGCAACAGAAGCTTGCAGTTAAACAATAGAAATATAAAACAGATTCATGAACACATAACATAAGACATATCTTGGGAAAACCTTAACAGGTAAAAACCCAGCCTTCAAAGCTCATTCCTCTTATATTATAACTTCAAATCAAATTACACATTTCTCAAGGGCTTTACAGATGCTAGGTCGTAGCTCAGGGATTACAAAAGACTCATACAACAATATTCTTTCATGATTTCTTCCTTCTACAACTCAATTCTCTACTCTGCAACTCATTCTGCTTCCTGCTCTGCCTTCTACTCTGTTCTGCTACTCCTCTGAATCAAAACAACTTTAGGTCTTGCTTCCTATCTCTATGTTATCGATCACTTCTTGGTAACAATCCTTTATCTCTTATTTATATCATCCGCAAGCTTTCAAATCATCACCAAATCAGCCTATATGCAATGGCTAGCTTGTATAATGTGTACATAAAATAGGTCAGGCCTAAACATAAGGCATTGCTCCACAAATGCATAGAAATTCGTGCAAACATCACTAAAGGTTGACCAAGTCCTTAAACGTCATCAACCAATTCTTCTTTTCCGCAAGTCACAGGAATGATCCGCAAGCCGATTCCACTTCGCTAAACACAATCGACTCTATTCTGTCAAAACAATCAATCTTCCAACAACGATAACTTTTCGAAATCATAGCCAAACGATCTGAATTCTTGATATGTTGTAATTTCCTATGTCTAGATGCTAAGTCTAGATCTGCAGCCTCTCATACTCAAAATTTGGAATTTTACAAGGTCACTTTCTCTACAGACTTAAGCTTCTGTCAACTGCCTCAATGATTCTGAATTCTTCCCGATGCTTCTACATCAGACTTCCGGATGCTCCTACACCAAATAGATTGGATTTGACAAAAAATGAGAGAGGTTATTATGGATAGACCCCACATGCACTTGTAGTTCCAAATGGAACATTCCCATGTGCCATGAATTCTAAGAACCGCTCTGTCAAAATTTGGAAATTTTTTGCCCTAAGGGATCTCAAGTGACTTTGTTGGTAGCCTGCAACCCTAAAATGTCTGGGGCACTTAGCGTATGAAAAGAGACATCCCCTTGCATTTACCCACCCACCCCAACGTGTTGGCATAGTCCATTCAATCCCATGAGGTGTGGAATACAAAAAATCACTCCTAACACCTTTCCACTACATGAAACTGAAGAATTTTAGAATAATGTGTTCCTTGCCACCACAAGCAAACAAAACTAATTTAAAAAAACTTAGGTAGGTATTTGTAGGTAGACCTGAAATCCACCTATACATGCAAAGAAGATGTTCCTAGGTGTCACGGTTTGACGGAACCATCGGTCCAAAGTTTTACACCTTTTTTGTCTTAGGGCTCTTAAGAGACTGTCTCCGGCTGAGAACTACCAGGAGGCTTCACCACCAAAAAGACACCTCCCCTAAAATTTACCCACCCACCTGAATGTGTTAGCACCATCCATTTGGCCCCAAGAGATGTCAAATGCAAACATTTAGTCCTAGCATCTTTATAGTAGATACAACTAAACTAAAAGTTATGTTTTAATCTCCGTTTTTAGGTGTTTCCTCTATTCTCCTTAGGTTGATATGGTGTTCTCATGACATGATCCAACGTGTTCTAAGGCATTAATCAAAGGTTCAAATAGTTTTGAAGATGATGAACTTATTCCAATCCATGTTAGCACAAGAAAATTGTAAAATATACGATCATGTTAGCACAAGAAAATGTAATAATGGGATAGATAACATCATCTAAAACAAAAAAATAATCTTGTAAGCACATGTATCCAATGTTTAAGTAGAAAAAACATAATGGGCTACAAAAATCACATGAAATGGTTATCAAACTAGAGTTCTTAATCAAAGGATGACAATTCAAACCTATAACTAATGCTAAATGATTCAAGGTCTCTAAAACTCATACTATAAGGTAATAAACCTCCTCAAGACCATGATAATATTTCTAAATCTCTAAGACCGAACTTTACGTGTTATGAACCTGGTTGAAACTCACCTTTTATGATGATTTTTAGAAAAAAATGGAAGGATTTGTTGTTGTTTGGATTGTTGCGGCTATGGTAGAAGTTTCAAAATGGACTAAATTTCATCTTTTTAGACTTACATTGTGGTTTCATGGTATTCCATGCATATTTGATTAATGTTTGTGTGTAGGGATATTACTTGTGGCTACTAGGGTTCTTATCTTTAGTAAATTACATCATGGGCTTGCCTTTTTCTAACGAATCCATGAAGTTATCATGTTGAGTTAGTCATTAGATCATCAAGGAAAGCATAAAGAGGATACTATGAGGGTGTCATGAGTGGAGGGTAACCTTGTTGAGCATCTAAAACCCTCATTATCATTGTCAAAAGCATGCAAAATTGTGATAGTCCTAAGATTGTAGCAACAACAAGAAGATGTCTTTTTCATTAGAAAATATGTCTTTTTCATAAGAAGATGTCTCTCTCCCTAAGGGTTAAAGTACATTGGTCATTAATGAAGGTGCATTTAATGTGGGTAAGAATTCCATCTTTTGTTTCAAATTACAAGTTCCATGAATAATTTGTATAAAAATAACCATTATTATTTTATATCCAAAATGAACACCACCACTAATAAAAGAATCACTAACCTAAATCAATGCATGTTTTGGGGTGTTGTATCACATGTATACTTGTTGTTAAGCATGTATACAATGTGTAGTGGTTTATTGTCACATGGTGTAAGCCATGTGATATGTTGTCATTTAGACCTAACACTTTAGCTGAAAATGTATCAGTTTTATTGACCGGGTTGTGTCCAAGGTTGTATGCAATAGGAGAGAGATTTAGACATCTTAGCTTAGCAACAATTTTCTAGATTTTTATTTTTGAGAAAAGCATTTATAAAGTAACTCTAACTACAAAGCATGGAAATCTAAACTTTGAATGCAATTGAAATTCATAAAACTAACTTATATAAATCTATTAACTGAAAGAAACACTTTAATCTAAGAAAGCATAAGAATACCACAATCTAAACTATGCTACCAACTTCTTCTAAACTACAAAAATTTGAACTATGCGGGAACTTTGGAATTTCTTTACTATATAACATAAAAAGACAAGCTCTGGAACTCCAAAAGTTTTAAATTGACACACACACACACAAATTGAAATGTATATTCTACTTAAAGATATTAATCACAACACCCTGCAGGTTAACAGAGTTCTACCATAATGTTTTCTAACAACACAAAACATAACAAAACAAAAATGTTATGAAACACAATGAACACATTCACATGACACAAAATACTTATCTATTTTCTTTGAGTGGCCAGCTCTCCAAAATATCTACTTACTCAGATCACATTCATCAACAATAGAGTTCAATCCAATTTCACATAAGTACACATGCAACAATTTTCCTTCACATAGAGTAACTTCTATTCATTCATTCACAATATATCTCTATTTGACAAACATATAGTTTTTATCACTTTGAAATCCTAAAATCTAGGGCGGCCCATCATTGTCGCCAAAAGAATTATAACAACATAATAGAAAATTAACTAAACAAGTTTGTCTTTTAATGCCATAAAAAGGGGCTCTGAGTTGAGTCTTGAATGCCTCAAGTGTCTTTGAAATAACTGAAAAACAAATAAAATTCCAAATAGACGGACATGTAGCAAATGATTGAAGTCTTTAGTTATGAGTATCCTAAATTTCTGACACTCCTAGACCTCCAACATTATTGATTCCTATCAGTATTAATATCCATCTCCTCCACTCTATTATATTCAAAAGTTGCTGAAGACACAACAAATCTTTCATAAAACCTTGTCAACATTAGTGGTCAAAATCTATCAAATCAAGAATAAAGATTTATACATCATTCTTTCAAAAATAGATAAATTTTATCATAAGATTAATAAATTGGCATAATGTTTGGGTTGGTTTATCAACACAAAAGGGACAATTAGGCCAATGTTGAGATGAGGTTGTTTTTTCCTCATCACCATGTATGTGAAGATGAAAACATAGTTTAAATCCATTTGCATGAGAAAGTAAGGGATATAACATGTAATGATGACATGAGCAACACTACTACATATTCTTAAGTGTTGTAAATATACATCTTCTTATTTCATCATGTTGTGCTTAGTTGTAGCATGAATCACTTATTGTAAGCATGTACAATTATAGCATGTTATGCACATCACAAATGAAGGAATGTTGCAACTCCAACATAAGTTGACATAAACATGGGGAAATGGGGGAAATTTTTGATAAGGCTTCAAAGAAACTTTCAAGCAAATGCAATTGGTGGGTGCAAATCCAAATTCCACAACCTTATCCAACATCCTCCTTGCCTATGCCAAATGGGATCTTCAGAACAGGGTATGGACAACCATCAAAGCATAAAGGATATAGGAATTTTGTCAAATGTATTTATAGCTTCCCTTGTAGACATGTATGCAAAGTGTGGAAGCGTAAACAAGGCATGTGATCAGTTTGGCATGACACCTCAAAGAGATGCCGTCTCATGGAATGCAATGATAGCAAGATATCCATAAAATGGATTTTTTGAAGAGGCTTTAGAAACCTTCAAGCAAACGTAATTGGCATGTGTAAAACCAAATTCCATAACCTATGCAAGCATCCTCTTTACCTGTACCAAATTAGAATCTTTAGAATAGGGTATGGACAACCATCAAAGAATAAAGGATATAGGAATTTTGTCATATGTTGTATTTGCAACTGCCCTTGTAGACATGTATGCAACTTGTGTGGAAGCATATAGACAATACATGTGTATTGTTTGACATGATGCCTCAAAGAAATGCTATCTCATGGAATGCAATGATTGCAAGAAATGCACAAAATAGATTTTTTGATAAGGCTTTAAAGAAACTTTCAAGAAAATGCAATTGGCAGGTGTCAAGCCAAATTCCACAACCTTATCCAACATCCTTTTCTCCTATGCCAAAATGGGATCTTTGAAATAGGGTATGGATATCCATCAAAGCATAAAGGATATAGGAATTTTGTCGGATGTTATATTTGCAACTACCCTTGTAGACATGTATGCAAAGTGTGAAATTATAGACAAGGCATGTGAACAATTTGGCATGACACCTCAAAGAGATGCCATCTCATGGAATGCAATGATTGTAAGATATGCATAAAATGGATTTTTTGAAAAGGCTTTAGAAACTTTCAAGAAAATGCAATTGGAACGTGTAAAACCAAATTTCATAACCTTTGCAAGAAAACTCCATACCTGTGCCAAATTAGGATCTTTGGAACAAGGTATGTATAGCCATCAAAGAATAAAGGATTTAATAATTTTGTTAGATGTTGTATTTGCAACTGCCCTTGTAAACATGTATGCAACTTGTGTGGAAGCATAGAAAATGCACGTGAATTGTTTGACACGATGCCTCAAAGAAATGTTGTCTCATGGAATGCAATGATTGCAAGATATGCAAAAAATGGATTTTTTGCTAAGGCTTTAAAGAAAATTTCAAGAAAATGCAATTGGCAAGTGTCAATCCAAATTCCACAACTTTATCCAACATCCTCCTTGCCTATGCCAAAATAGGATCTTCGGAATAGGGTGTGGACAACCATCAAAGCATAAAGGATATAGGAATTTTGTTACATGTTCTATTTGCAGTTGCCCTTGTAGACATGTATGCAAAGTGTGGAATCATATATAAGGCACGTGAACTATTTGTCATTATGCCTCAAAGAAATGTAGTCTCATGGAATGCAATGATTGCAAGATATGCACAAAATGTATTTTGCAAGGATGTTGTCAACACACACACACATATATATAATGTCATGAAAATATACATAATCTCATATATACATAATGTCATGAAAATAACATATAGTGTATATATCAAGCCATATAGGAATGTACAAATAAAGTCATACAATATATACAACACTATACATCAGTAACATACAAAAGTATGTTTACAAAGCCAAATAGGCATATGTAACAAAATATCCCAAAACTAATTCTCCTATAGATTTCTATCAAATAATAGACAGTCCTTCTTAGCCATGAAGATGGAGAACCGGTCAATGACTCATCCTCTCTCACTCGTCAACTAGACCTCCTTGATAGATCTTTTTGAAGTTCCACCTATTAATATAATTAAACAATATCAACATTAATATAGAAAATATTTAAAATATATGTTTTATATGGAAAAAGGGATAAGGATGTGTGGGTTAAATCCTCCTTTCACTACAAACATTCAGGACATATCAACCGAGTTGAATCACACTTTTGCAAGAGGATTCACCTCCATGTTAGGCTGTCACTTGGAACAATGTGGAAGCTCAAATGTTATTAGCTAATATTTCAATTTAATGCTCAAATACCCTTAAAATCCTAATTATGCAAAACAGTAAGCAAATTAATGAATTATGACAAATCCTTGCAGATTAAGGTAGTAGGCAGAGATTAATAACTGACCATTTTTTGAGGCTCAAAATGCAGAATAGTCAGGGACACCACCACTAACTCCTTTGTCCAAGGTATTCTTTTCTTTATGGAATCCTGATCTTCACCCGATACTAATATTCATTGTATTTTCTGTTTCTACCCTGGAAGACGCGAATGACACCTCCACTAGTGCCCAAGCCCAAGGCCAGATGTTTTTTAGGATGTTGGAAGCTCTTTAGATGGTGATTATCACTATCCAAATTATTTATGTGTTTGCAACCTTGGAGGACAATGCCACTAACGCCCGTGTCTTAACAGTCCTCTTCTTCAGAGATTCAGAATCTGCACACTGTCCTACTATTCCGTGCAACTCCACTCCGTCAAGATGTGAAACCTGTAACCTGCAATCACAAAGGAGAGTGGTTGGGGGTTGTGGTGTTTAGATTCTTTCCTCGATCAAGCCCCAGAGAGACATTCAAGTCTTCTAAACACCATTGTCAGATAAAGAGTGTGTATCCCTATGGGATAGAGGCAAAAAAAATTGATGAATGATTCAAACACAAATAGATATCACCTTGAAAGTGTAGATCTCACATAAATGAAGGTTCTTCAATCACATGAGAAGATGAAGATAAATCTGCAATCATAAACACAATAACAATGCTCTTCTCTACAACAATGAATATCATGGATGCACTAAAATCATAAGTTTGCCAAAAGTTTATAATCATCTTCTAGTTTGCAAATGAAATACTAAACATGCTTATATATACAACTACACACATTCCCACTAAGAATTTCACAATTTAAACTTGATATGTTGGCATAGGACCTAAGTAACAAAATAAAACTGACATTTGACTTTAGGGTTGACCCAAAATAGGGCAGGACTAGGGTGCTAGCACCCAAGTCCACCCTCCCAATTTTGGTCAGGAGTCATCAAAATAGCACCCCCTAGGTCCTATTTGCCATAACACTCAAGGGTTTTCTCATCGGGATTCAAAATTAACATGCAAGATGCTTATAACGAATTCTAAGGACCTAGGAGCTAAACCTTAAGAGGGAAAATCCCCCAAGGTGACATTTTCTGACATAACATTTAGCCCCCACTTTAATGTATGTATAAATGTAAGGCTAATACATACATTAAAGTACAATCAAAACACAACAAACACACCAAGCACGGTGCAGACATGCCAAACACACTAAAGATAGTAATAGGCATGCAAGACATAGAGAAGACAGTTACAGTCACACAAAACACAGAGAAGATAGCATTGAAGACACGCAAAACACAATGAATATAGTGAATGCAGTGATTATTTCTTCTTCATTTTCTCATATATATGAATGCAAATGCAAGTACATGAAAAGTAAACACACAACCTAAAATACAGGAGGAGCTCATCGCCACCAGTCTTGAGACTGCATAAGGGGCAATAGACACGCAGGGTAAAAGCACAAAGTTGTGTCACACTTTTATAAAGGAATTGGCCAACACAAGCAAAAAGTTTCAACTTCGACCTCATAAAAGTGGCATTTATGTTTTTAATTTCAAAATGATGTAAACTGATGAAATGTAGATCTCTTGATGAATTTTATGATTGTAATTTTTCAAATATTTCAAAAAAATATTTTGACATTTTTTTTATAAATTTAAGAGCAAATTTTGAATTGCTGAAAATTTCAGGAAAAAGTGATTTTGAGTCCACGTCACAAAAAAAAGAGCAAACAATCTTATTTTTCCCTAATTTTTTTTCCCAAATAGATGAATTCAATATCTAGTGCATGGAGCAAGAAAAACAGTTTTCAATGCATATTTTCTTCGTAATATCGTTTTAAAGTCAAACTTTACAAAATCTGATGGTTTTCATTCCACGTCAACTTTTGTATAATTTTTTTTATCATTTTCACAAAACCAATTATACCCTTTTGAAGAGGACTCTTTCCTCTAGTGCACCATATAATTTTGAAAAAAATTGGATGTGTTTTGATATATATATATATATATATATATATATATATATATATATATATATATATATATATATATATAATTTCTAATCAGTGTCATCTCTGATTTTAACAACCTACTTGCAATAATTAAAAAAAAACATATTAAAACTAATCAAAATATTAAAAAAAAATCATATTTGGATTCTAGACTCAGAGTTCTACAAAAGGGTATTTTATTTTATTTTTTAAATAATCCATTCTGATTGAAGAAATATTCAGTTTAAGTTAAAAATTTTAAAAAACCCTAGAAAATGAGGAGGTGGCTGCCAAGTGGGATGCCACATAGACAGTTTCGGGCGAATCAAACCGGGGGCAAGATTGACTCGCCCAAAATCATATAATTCTAGTGACCACCACCGGTTGGCGGTTTGTTTTTTGTTTTTTGTTTTAACTTAATTATATATATATGGCTTTATTTTTTGTGTTTTTTCTCAATTCAAGCATCAAGGAGAAAATAGAAGAAGCAGAATTTTTTGCAATAGAGATTAAAAATTATTTTTTAATTTTTTTTCAATTCAAGCATTTGGAGAAACCACACAAAAGGAGTTTTTTGACAAGAGAGGCTACAAATTTTAAGGTATGTAACATGACTCCCAACTTATTTACTCATTTTACCATGTAGAAATTAAACTTCATGAGTTATTTATTAGGATGTATATGTGTGTAGGTGAATTAAAACAATGAATTTGTGATGAGGAATAAAAGAACTAGATCAAGGTTGTATGACCGAAAAAGAGATGAAAAAACCCTGGGAACATCTAGTCAAGAACAACCCATTGAAATTATTGATGAACAAGTTGAAGGGCGTGTTAGTGAACAAGTACAAGATGAAATTGGTAGTAGCGATAGAATTTTTTTGCATGGAATGCAAAATCTTATGGAGATGGATGAGGATTCTCTTTTCAAAAATATTTCACCTAAACATATGTTACCTGAAAGCACAATAAAATTGCATTCTAAAAGAATTTGGAATAAATTTTTTGAAGATAAATCTTTAATTGGAAGAGCACAATTATGTGCAAAGTTATTATAGGTGAAAAGAAATGACCCCTGTTTTGGAGTTGTTAGGAGTTGATAACAAGAAAAAATCTTCAAATTTAGTAAATCAGACAGTAATTGAAAACTTACAAACAACATTGGATTGTATTCAAACCAAGAGTCAAATTTCTGATTTAAGTGTTGCACGTAGAGCATTGATGACAATAATTTCTAGTAAGAAATTATCACATAGAAGACAAGTTAAAGATATTGCCCAATTAGTAATTGTATCTAGGAGAACTGTTCAAAGATATATGAAGAAGAGAAACAGATTAGATGAAAACATTGAAAATAATTGGGTAAATATTTGTCGAGTCCCTCGGAGAGATACAATTTCAGATGATGTAAAACAAAAAGTAATTGGATATTGGACTGAGCACTCCCATGTTTCTTCCAATAGAAGGGACACTATACAAATAAAAGACGAAGATGGTAAAAAAATTTCTCATCCAAAGCATTTTATAGATACAACACAAAGTAAATTTTTTGAAGCATTCAAGCAAAATTTTTACAGGTGAAGATTTCTCAAATGATGTTTGAGAATTTACGACCATGTTTTCTACGTATAAATAAAGTACGTGAAAATTGTTACTGTCGAAATCATGTTGAATTTCATCTACACCTACAGTCATATAAAAAACTTATGGCAATAGTTATTCCAAATGTAGCCATCCCTGGAAGTACAACACAATTTGTGAAGTCTATCTTATGTGAAAAATCAAAAGATTCAAATGAATTCAATGTACAATGTATAAGAAATATATGTGTAGATTGTGGAAATTTGATGAAATTTTTACCATTTGAGAATATTGATCATTCAATCTCAGTTGTTTGGAAGAGATTTAAATATGAGAAATACTCAATGAAGTCAAGAGATGAATCCAAAAAAAATATTTTGAGAGAGAGTGAATTGCCCTGCAACGAGTTTATGAACAAATTTCGTAACATTGTATACCCACATATCCAACATTGTCATGGCACAAAATGGCAGGCTAAGCAATTTTGTGACTCAAAGAATTGTTTTCCATCAGGTTGTATTCTCTGTATTGTAGATTTTTCTAAAAATTATGCATTTAGTCCTCAAACTGAGATTCAAAGTCAATATTATCATTCAGAACAAGTCGCAATCTTTGTACAAGTTTGCTATAGACGTGCTGAGTTATTTGTAGATGAGGTAGAGAGTACCAAAGATGAATGAATTATCATCAAGGAGGTTCACTTTTATATCAGTGATGATACGGGTCATGATGGAAGCTATGTAGCACATTGCTTTCGAATATTTTTTGAAGATTTGAGACAACATGTCATTACTGCATTACAACACTGGATTTGGTCTGATGGATGTCCTGGTAAGTGTTGATTTTATTATTATTTTTTAATTTTTAATTTAAAAATTTATAAAATTTTAAGACTTGAATTTTTAACTAATTTTTGGTTTTCAAATCGTTGTTTATGTGTAACTATTTATACAGGACAATTTAAGTCTACAAAAACATTTAATTGGTTAATGTAACATGCTAGATTTGGCATAAAGTTTTTGTAGATTTTTTTTGAGAGTGGACATGGAAAAGGAGAGCATGATGGAGCAGGAGCATGTACAAAGCAAGCACTTCACCAATATGAACTTGCAAGTAATGTACTAGATACAGAATTTACAAAATTTAAAATTGTTGAATACTTCTACAATGATTTATGTAATTGATCTACATGTATTGTAATAGTTGGATGTACATGTGAACTTTTTAAAATTCTTACCTCTTACTTGGGCACTTCACCAACATGAAATTATAGGTAACACCATACGAAATGCAAATCAAATTGTTGAATGGTGCAAAAGCCATTTTGGTGCCCGTGACTCAATATACAACAAACACTATTTTTGGGAAGTTAAAGGTATGTTATTTGAATTTATGTTATTTGAAAACTTTAATATTTAAATTTAAGTACACGTGATTTAATTGAATTTTAGTTTTAATTGAGATGCTCAAGAATTTGTTCATACGTGCATATATTGATCGATCGAATCCATATAATTGTCAAGCAATTAATGGTGTTAGAAGTTTGCATCAAGTCATGACTATAGGACATAGCAAGCCTCTTGCTATTCAAGTAAGAAAAATCATGTTTTTGTGTTGATTGCATTAAGAACAATGCAAGTATTCTACAATGTCCAAATGTAAGGGATGGATATGTTTCACAATGGGAAATAAAACAAATAGTATCAATGCCTCCTTTTGAAGATAGTGACATTGTAGATGTATATGATCCTATATATTCAGTTGATTACGAACATGTATTAGATTTAGTTGTTATAGGTAAGTTACAGAATTGATTTATATTCTAGATTGTAATAAAGCTTTGAACATTTGATTTACATTGTTCAACTCAAATGTACAAACATGTTTACTTGTGGTGTGTACAAGAGATATTTTTGTTCTGGTTGCAGATCCTGACAATACAGAAGGTGTAGATTACTATCTACTAAGATGTACACAAGCAAAATCAAAATTGTTAGAATCAATGACAGATAGTGATGGACAATCATATCCCTTTGGATCAGTTGTTGTTGAAAGCACCTATTATCAACAAGTAAAGATAGATAAAAATGGTATTATATTTATTGATTATATGCTAGGACAAAAGGTTCTACAGTACAGTCACTTAGTTATAGCAACAAGATTAAGTTTGAAAACTTTAAAAAAAAGAGCACGTGGCCAACAAAAGTGGAGGTTGTCTATTGAAGATCATGAAGAGATTTTAGAGATAATAAAAGATAGAGAATATCCAGATTATATGTACCAAGAGCTCTAACTACATTATTGAAGAGCAAGTTGAACCAATCGATACATGGTATGAAGGTATATGCACTTGAATTATCTATTGATCTATTGATTTATTTTAAAATGTACATGATTCTTGATAGTTCTTTCCTTTCAAATTTTAATTTCAATGGTTCTTAGTTCAAATTTTATTATAATCAAACATGATAAAGCTACAAATGAGATATAAATTTATTTACACAGATTTTTGTTTTTGCAATTATGTAGGTCTATGCCTATAAGGATTTCAAGTTATAAAGTTGAACTTCATGTTGTGCAGGTATTATCTCTAAACTATATATAGATAGTCTTAGATGTCTTAGGTGTTTAGATGTCTCTTAGGTCTTACAATTTCTTAGGTGTTTGAGGCCTTAGGTGTCTAGGTATCTTAAATGTGTCTTCTAGACCTATCTTAGGTCTTACGTGTCTTAGATATATGTCTTAAGTGTCTTAAAGGTAGATTAGGCATCTTAGACCTTTCTTAGGTGTTTTAGGTGTCTTAGGCATCTAGGTGTCTTAAATGTGTCAAGTAAGTGTCTTAAAGGTCTTAGGTGTCTTACTGTATATGTCAAGTAAGTTTCTTAGGTGTCTTTAAAGATATGTCTTAATTCTTAGGTGTTTTAGAGGTACATATAGGTCTTAGGTTTCTTAGGTGTTTTAAGACTTAGGTGTCTAGGTGTCTTAAATGTGTCAAGTAGGTATGTCTTCTAAGTGTCTTAAAGGTCTTAGGTGTCTTAGTGTATGTCTTAAGTGTCTTAAAGGTCTTAAGTGTCTTAATGTATGCCCTAAGTGTCTTAAAGGTGCTTCTAGGTCTTAGTTGTGTTCTAGGTCTTAGGTCTTAGGTTTTAGGTGTGTTAGGTCTTAGGTGAGGCCACTGAGCTTCCACCTTCACGTGGTTGGCCTTGTCAGTACAGAATAAATATTTCTCGAAGCTAAGGGAAGCTCTTTTTTTGTATCCTTATCATGTAGGGGTCTTGAAGATTTTGTGAGATTGGAAAAAGATGAGCAAAAGCTTGGGGATTCTTGTGAAGCTGTTGCACGAAGTGGCATGTCACGTTGTGATGGTGGAGCTCAAGAGCAGTGAGATTTACAGAGGCAACATGATTGAATGTGAAGATAACTAGAATTGTGAGCTTGAGGGCATTACTTACACCACCAAGGTATGTATGTGACTGTATGCACATTCATTACTTCTTTTTTCTTGTTCCTTATTTTTTGCCTTAAATGACTTTCTTTTACCCTTTTTGACTTTTCTTTTCTTAGCCTTTAAATTTAACTATGGGATTGTTTAGGGTTTATGTAATTATACACCTTCCAGAACTTTGAGGTTTGTATTTTTGAAAAATTATTATGTTTGGTAAGTAGTAATATTTGCACTGTGAGTGGTTGACAAATGTAATATTTGGTCAGGAGGTTGAAGTCTAGTTGAGAAAACTTTTGTGAATGACTTTGCATTTTTTTCATAGGAATAACATCTTCACCCTTTCTCTTAGAGTCCAGTACCCAAGGATTTTTACATTTAAGCACGTAACGTGGGGACTTGGACACAGGTCTCCATTATGAAAAGCCCCACTAGTTTTCACTTCAGCTCATGTGATTGTCAAACAATGACGACCCTATTTGAAGCTTTCTTTTGACTTATATAATTGTTTATTTGTTTATTTCTTCTAGATTTCATTTCAAAATGCAGTGCATATTATCAGAGATAGTGTCATCTCTTGCCGTGATATAGTCACTTCATGTTCTGGATATTCTTTGAAAAAAATTTATAGATAATGCAATGTTGTTATTGATTGTTCCATCTGTTGGACATAAAAATACTAAAAAGAACCTTTAGGGATCAAATATCAATACAGAGAGCTTTTCATGTGATCACAGGCTACATTTAAGTTTTGATTCCCTTGAATAGCTATCTATAAACCATTTGCAACATATTCAAATAATAACAAAGCTTACATGTACAAATAATATAAGCCCTCGGTCATATCCATTAAAACCCTAGCAAAACAAAACAAAACAAAGAACCCAATTTCAAGCCAGGTGAAAGAAATAATGTGAGGGGTTGTGAAGAAAAGAAGGCCATAACAAATAAAATTTTGAAGGAACCTCAATTAGTACATTAGGGTTTATCAAGGGTTTGAGATTTTGTGAGGTTGGAAAAAGATGAGCAGAAGTTTGGGGATTCTGATGAAGTTGTTGCACAAAGTGGGAGGTCACGTTGTGACGGTGGAGCTAAAGAGTGGTGAGCTTTACAGAGGCAACATGATTGAATGCGAAGATAACTAGAATTGCCAGCTTGAGGGTATTACTTACACTGCCAAGGTATGTATGTGGATGTATGCACATTCATTACTTATTTTTTCTTGTTCCTTATTCTTTGCCTTAAATGACTTTCTTTTACCCATTTGCCTTTTCTTTTACCCATTAGTAATATTTGCATTGTGAGTGGTTGTCGAATGTAAGATTTGGTCAAGTGGTTGAAGTCTAGGCGAGCCAACTTTTGAGAACGACTTTGTATTTTTTTAATACGAATAATATCTTCACCCTTCCACTTAGATGCCAGCACCCAATGATTTGTACATTTAAGCATGTAACATGGGGACTTGGACATGGGTCACCATTATGAAAAGCCCCACTGATTTGCACTTCAGCTCATGCCGTTGTCAAACAATGATGACCCTATTAGAAGCTTTCTTTTGGGCTTATATAATTATTTATTTGTTTATTTCTTTTGGGTTTCATTTCAAAATGCAACTTGCATATTATTAGAGATAGTGTCACCTCTTGCCATGATATAGTCACTTCATGTTTTGGATATTCTTTGCATATTTTTCATAGATAATGCAAGGTTTTTATCGATTCTTCCATTTGTTGGACATAAAAAAAATTGTGATTTAGTGTTTTTTCTAGTGTTCTTTTCCATGGAAATTATGCTGTAGCTTTTAAGTCGTAGGCCAAGTTGGATGTTCCCACTAGGTGGTAAATTAATTGGTGGGCTAGTCCTCCCATGGACATCAGTTGTATTCCTACTGTATGGGAATAAATTTGACCATTGTTTCTAGCGCAATTGGTTGGTTGTACAGCTTCCTCCTTCCTGCCAATCTCTATATCTATATAAGATAATACACGCGTTAAAATTTCTTGTTATACCACATCATGGTCTGATAGTGTAGTGAGGCAAGAAGTCTTTGTGTATCATTTTTTTTGCTAGCTTTTCTAAAATTTGGAAAAGATATCACATGACAAGATAGGCCCACAAATATAAGCAAAACAAAACAAAAAACCCAATTTCAACCCAAGCAAAAGAAATAACATGAGGGATTGTGAAGAAAAGAAGGCCATAACCAAGAAAATTTTGAAGGAACCTCAATCAGTATATTAGGGTTTATCGAGGGTTTTCAAAACTTAACAAACCTACATTAGATAGATCTATCTAGTTCATAATTTACATGTTCAAAGATGATGTGCTTAAATGAGTTCTCTTCTAAGATTTCTTTTGTATTTTGGATTTTAACATGATGATTGTTATTTTAATTGAAGTTTAGGTAGATCTTTAATGGTATTTATATGCTCTACCTTTTTAAAACATGTACAAATTTCTTTAATATTTGATTACATTTCATTTATTACTCAAAATATTTAAGCATTGAGATATCTTCATTTGCTATGTACCACTTCAAAATATTTATGTGTACTACTTCATTTGCTTAGATATCTTCCTATATTCATTTTCTATTTCCCAACTTAATCTTATTTTAGATTAGGAATATAGCCTAATTAGGACACATTTAGAAATTTAGATAAAAGGAAAAATAACACTAACTTATTGGGTAGAGTAGTTACTTGTGATTGCTTTAACTAAATAAAACTCTTTTAATGTTAGATTTATAGTAGAACATTAGGGTAGGTAATTGAAAATAATTTACCACATAAAAATAAGTATTTTACCTTTTCCCATTCACACAAACATTATGCATCATTTATAGATTTATTTTTTCATGTGAAATATTGTGAACTTAATCTTCTATTTTAGGGGACAATGTGATTACTTTGATACCTATTCAACCATTGAAAACATTATGTCATTTACAAGGGAGGATCCTACATTGTTTCACATCATACCAACATCAAGTAGATTAAACATGGCACTTGGTTATCCTTGGATTGAATAATACCAAGCAATTATATCTATATTACATCAATGCATTAAATTTATTCATAAAGGGGAAAGTAATTAAATTTCTTCACAAAATAAACAATGGACATCCAAATGTCCAAATAATTAATATAAAGCATGTAACTCATAATATAAATTTTAAAATGTCAATATAAAGCATGTGACTCATAATAAAAACATCTCTAAGATATAAAACATAAGTGTATATAATGTCCAAATATAAAACATGTGACTCATAATAACAACGTCTAGATATAAAAGTTCATGTGACTCATAAAAATGTTTAGATAAAATATAATAACATGTAACTCATAATGTCCAAATGTACAAATATAAAACATCTGAATCATAATAACAACTCATAAATGTCTCTCTCTACATGTGGATTGAGCATCACTCTTTCTTGAGTTGTGTCATGATCCCTAGTTAGAGCCCTCAACTAATCCGTGACCCAACTGCTGTGCTGAGTTGTGGGTCGAGGTCTGCACATGAAACACCATAAAATTTTGAAATTCTATATATACACACACAAATATAATTTATTTTAATTTTAAATAAATAAATAATACTAGAAAAATCTAAATTACTTGACATACACGGTCTGCATCATGTAGAAGAGTCTCAATAGAAGCATGACCTGATCCTGCAACCTATATATGACATGTGTTCATACAATATATAAGCATATGTGTATTTCATTAGAAAACTTGTACACTTGATGTCTGTATGTAGAAAGTTAACTTGATATATGTGTACACTTAAATCAAACTTATATGTACATGTGATATATAGACCTAGTTTTTAAATACCTCATGATGATGACTAGGATCGCCAGCATGATGCAAATCTCCATATCCAGGTTGTAAAATAGTAGCTTGTGTCTAATAAACATGTATATTTAAGATTGTAATCAAGAGTCAGAGCTTCAATGTATGAGATTTAATTTAAAATTGAACTTATAATTTTTAAATATATAATTTATGAATTTAGATTATAATTTTTAAATAAATTGTACCTCAACTACACCAGCAAAGGGCCTCCCAATCCCACTGAAGTCAGAATCATGGAGAGACAATGATACACGTGTAGATGGTGTAGTCTTAGTGCCAAAAAGAAGCCTGCTATACTCACCTCCCATAACATCATGTGCAGTAACCTCAACCTCAGGATCAACTGGAACATGCGGAGGGGCGGAGCCTGTAGGACCAACTGGAACATCCTGATGTCCCCCAAACCCTATGGACCTAACTCACCATGGATCCTCCATCTACCAAAATATCACTCGAGATGTGAGAATATAACATCAAGTGGGATCCCAAACACATCGTTGATGAACTAGTATGAATCTAATAAATCACTGGCCAGGCATCTAGTCATATTTTACAAAGCACTCTCTCCACTAATATATGCCACATCATGTGGCAATGGTATATCAGCATGAATGTAATGATCTAAACAGCTAGTCGATGTGGCCTCAGTGGATGGTGTTGGTATTTTTCCCAGACTGGATGCTTATTCCCAGTTATCCCTACAAGGTAGCCATCATTGATCAACAGGATTCTTGGGCCAGGGGCCAACAGTATAGGAGATAGACTCTATAAATATCTCCTCTTCTTGTTTAGGCTCTACAGGACCAAGGGGGGTATTCCCTATTCAACATCTATGAAATGTATCCATGAATTAGCTGGGATGTTGATACAAAGCAAATAAATCCTCGCTAATGTAGACCAAAACTGTGAGATAAGTGCAAAGGGGGGGCTAGCTTCGGGCCTATATTCAGTTGTAGACAAAGGATTTTGGATCCTAAAACTACTTCTAAAGTCCTAAAAGTTTTGAAATTGAAGTTTGAGTTTGATTTATATATGGATGCAAAACTAGGACTTTGGGTTACAATAGAGATACCAGACCAGATCGATGCCTATCTAGGGCTCAGAGTCAGTAGACATATATATGTGAATGTTTACCACAGACCTAAGACAGTAATCAAATTTCAAGGGGTTTCTAAAATGTCTGCCTTACAGACAATACCCAAGAGAGAGTATTTAGTTATTTCTACTTACAAACATCCTTACTGCAATGTATTCTTCTCAACACTTAATCCAAAACATTCAATCTACTCCTTGAGCAGAAGTAAGAGACTAAGTATTCAATATAGAAAACCTATATTCTAGAATCTATAACACCCCTTAGATGTTCAGAGTCAGAAGAAAAACATATTTAGTCTTGAGACAAATAACAAAATACATTCAATGATGCATTACTATTTAAATTAACATGAAATTGATGATCCTATGCATAATACATACAACATACAACTCATAAACTCGCAAAGACACCTGAAATAGAGTCACCAGAAAGTTGTATTCCTACTGCAGCACCAAAATTTGTCCAGTTTTCAACAACGACAATGAGTAACACATTTTGGCCTTTTATACCAAGACTGTGTACTCAGCAAAATTAATTACAAGGCAAATCAAAAATCTGCCAGATTCAATGCATGAGGAATGGCGCTCAGAAAAATTCAACGCCATGGGGAGACAAAGAGGAACGAGCAGATAGAATCAGGATTTGCACCGCCGTTCAAGGACATTCATCTTCAATTGGGTTGTCGACCCATCCATCACCGACCCATACCGATGCAATTCTGCCATTATTGCTCAGCTACCCGTAGATCCTTAGTGGCGTGTTTTTGGAGTTTTTTCCCACCCAAACGCGGTCATTGATACAAAGAAACCCATTGTTGCAACAAAATACAAAACCAGTCGTCGATCAACTCCCATCGCTAAGATCTGTGGCTTGAAACATGCCCTGAAAGTTGCAAACCAGTGAGAATATGCCACGTAGGCACCTTATGTTTTTATTGCTGACCTTCGCTCTCACTATTTCACCTTTTCACCCCCTTATATATGCAAGAATGGATGCATATACAATTGTTCATCATACAAGGCGGACCCCAGCTATTTATCCATCAGATTTGGAAAATTTTCAAATCCGTGCCTTATATCTCCTTCTTATGATCATCGCATTGCAAATACAAGTGCGACATGCATACAAGGCGGATCTCAAAAATTATGAAACACATTACATTCACCTTGAAATCTGGCTTGTATCTCACCTTTTGGATATCAGCATGTACAAATGCTATATACATTCACGCCACGGACCCCAAAATATTTATGAAGCAACCTGAAATTTCTATCGGGTCCAGAATGTACATTTTTCATCTTTGTATACCCGCGATATACAACTCACACATACATGCAAGCTATGGACGCCAAGAACCTATAGAACAAATTTGAAGCACCATCGGGTCCGGCTTGCATGCCCATTTTGCATTTATCTCCTTGTACATGCAAAAGCATATACAACCCAAGGACCTGAAATATTATTCACTGCCTTTTAACTCCACCGTCGAAGCCGGGTTGTATGTCTTTGCTTTGCATATTTCAATGTATATATGCATGTACATTCCCCTTATACATACAAGGCAGATTTCAAATTATATGAAGCTTGCTGAAACTGCTTTGATATCCAGCTTGTATCTTAACCCTTGTATCTTTTGAATGTATATCACATATACATTCTCCTTTGTATATGGGATACAAAGCCCTTTGTATGTGAGGCAGACCCCACCATATGTATCTTGGCCACACCACTGTAGCAAATGCATCTGCGCTCTTGTATATTTTCCTTGCATATGCACCGGCGACATACAAGCCCCTATTTACAAGCGAGGAATCACCAAGGAATATTCCACCTTTGTATATTCTCCATTTGAGCCTGATATGCATTTGGGAATGCATACAATGGGAGAATATTCTCAAGAATCTTGCAAAAGATTCCTTCTTGTATATGCAAACTTGATATACATCTAAAATATGCATATAACTCAGATTTTCAACATTTTTCAAAGGCCGAATGAGATTTCACTAGCCCGATAACAGATTTGATAACTCACACACACAAAAACATGACACTTTTCATGCGCGATGGGAAAAGCGGTAAAATATTGCACACGGGCCAGTTAACCTAAGAACACTAAAGCACAAGGATGAAAACTGGTAACCAGGAACCCACCAAAGAAGGTCATCATCAGGATAGAAGAAGCAATGCAAGACCCTATGATTCAACAATTTTAGGGTTTGAATGGGAAAATCTGCAAATGTTCAAGCTTAAAACCCTAAACATAAATGATTTCCAATAGATGGAATGTCAATCCTCGGGCGTACCAAATATATGCCAACACGATCAGATGACATATGATCAACCTCAGTGGCAATAGTCGTCATGATCTCAAAAATCATGCATCTCGAGGGGGTCAATGCTAGTCGGGTGACATTTGCTAGTTCCACACGTTTTGGAAGAACCAAAAGGTACGGGCCAACTAAGGACCTCGTTCTGAAGAGGTGGTGCATCTAGTCTTCTATACTCAGGTCTCTCTGCAAACCTCCCTTTCCCCTGATCAGCATGTTTAGGGAAAGATGTATAATCGACAGATAAATGTAAATGGAACTCTGCATATAATTGTTTGCAAAAATATAATGGCAACCCATCATTGTTTGGCTATTTGTGATGAGCTACCAAAAACCTAGGATAGATGAAAGGACCAACAATTGCATCCACACACTTGGTGGGAGAATAACCTCTCACTCTCTCTTTTCCCCTGTAAGAAGGGAACATGTTCAGAACATTATCTATTGAAACCAACCTACAAATAGATGGCCAGTTCTCTTGGCTGACAACACTCTGAGAAAGCGATGCATAGAACTTGTCAACACTAATCTCATCATAGGGATTGTATGATTGAACAACTTCGATCATACGTGTTATCTCATCTCTAATCCTAACCAACTTGTCTCTATTTGACAGGTTCAGTGTATTGTGTATTGTACTATTGAGTTCATGAAAAGCTTTTTCAAACCTCTAAATGGTCTCAACATAGAACGTAGAATTATCATGATTGCTAGGTTGACCTGACTGATGTGAAGATTGGTCATCCATGTGTCTAAATTTATCTGTAGCATGATAATTAAATTTTCTGTCAAACTTATTGTATGTCACAATGTAAATAAACCTGCATATAAATTTTCCAAATACTACATACATCTTTAAAAAATCCATGATATAAATGCACACATGCTTCTCAAATAAACCTGCACCTTACATGCTTGCAAATACATAAATAATAGGCCTATAAACCAAATCTAAATCAACCATATAACACAGAACTAGGAATGCATAGAAACTCCAAATTTGAAGTCACATGTAGCATGTAGCATGTTGACATGACAGCCATAGGAATTTATATAAATAAGATTTTATCATAATTCAAAGCCATTGGAGTAGAGTGAAAAGCAACTTTCCTTTTGAGTCACATCAATGTCCTCCAACCCAAAGGATTCAAGATAATGAAGTTATTGTAAAAAAGAATGCATCAATTCATCATAATATAGTTTTTATTGCCCATCATGTTGAAGCAACAAAAAATTACAGTTGGACAGAAAGAAATAGAAAAGTCATCTATCTTGGAGCAGTATATGGTACATGAGAAATTAACACTAACAACTATGAAGCATCAAAAAAAGCACTAACAATTGGAATTAACACAGTTGCAGATCAAGTGCAATTGTCACAACAATCAAGCAATGATGATGATTATTATATATGTATATGTATCTAGTGTATGTTGTTTCCTTCTTTAACCATGTTATTCCCTAGCATTGGATGTGCAAATTTGAATGGATAACCTAACAAGGGATAAAAGTGCATGTCCTGCATTGTTGTAGCACTTGATTTGACCTATTTTATGTGTGAACTAGCTCCCACCCAGTAGCCATCAGCCAATTGCTACTTCTGATCATCACAACCTTTCCAATAACTCATGCACTTGAATTCTTTCTTGAATGGTTTCAAATTGTGATTAATTTTCCATCACCACAACCTTGATAAAAACTTATGCACAAAATTCAATAAAGAAGAATTTATGCACAAATTATCTCTGGAATGATTTCAAATTTTGATATATTTCAAATTTTCTAGAGTATTATATATGTATATATATCTAGTGTATGTTGTTTCCTTCTTTAACCATGTTATTCCCTAGCACTTGATGGGCAAATTTGAATGGATAACCTTACAAGGGATAAAAGTGCATGTCATGCATTGCTGTAGCACTTGATTTGACCTATTTTATGTGTGAATTGACTCCCACCCAGCAGCCATCATCCACTTGCTACTTCTGATCACCACAACCTTTCCAATAACTTATGCACAAATTCTTTCCTGAATAGTTTCAAATTGTGATTAATTTTCCATCACCACAACCTTGATAAAAATTTATGCGCAAAAGTCAATAAAGAGGAATTTATGCACAAATTCTCTTTGGAATGATTTCAAATTTTGATATATATTTTTAGCTTATGTTGTGTGGATGAAATTTGATGTTCCTTGTAGTTTCCTATTGCGTCATGGTATAGGGTAGGTGTGGCTCTGTTAACTCCCTCATATCCATTCAGATTCATAGATGTATTGATGGATATGAGGGAGGATGCTAGCAAAGGTTGTGGAATTTGGCTTTACATCAACCAATTGCATTTGCTTTAAAATTTCTAAAGACTTTTCAACAAATCCATTTTGTGCATATCCTGCAATCATTCCAGTCCATGAGACCATTTTTGTCAGATGTATCAGTTGAAAGTACCCTGGCAGACCTATAAAAAAATGTGGAAGCATAGACATGATGCCTAAACTCTTTTGTGCATATCCTACATTCTTTGAGGTATTTTTTCAAACAGTTCACGTACCTTCTTTACGCTTCCACATTTTGCATACATGTCTAGTAGGGTTGCTGCAACTACAACATCTATCAAATTTTGTACCCATTCACAAATTTTAAACAAATTTTACCCATTTTGCACATTGAAATTAAAGACATACAAACCCATTTTACTTGCATACAATCACATAAGGTGCAGGTTTATTTCAAACACGTCTATACATCATGCCATACAAAATGTTTGACAGAAAATGCCTTGAGGTGAAGATGGCATACCTGGTTCAAGGTGATGAGACTATTGCAAAAGGTGGCGGGGATGCCCTTCACGCGAAAAACTTTCAAACTCTACCATTGTCACTGTTAGAAAACGGTCGTCGTGAAATGTGGCAATTTCATTTTTTTTGTTTTTAACTGCATAATTTCAGGCAAAACCATCTCGTCCCCAGATCGACTCGCTCAAAAATAGATTGCCACATATGCGCCATGCAATGGCTATGTGTTTTTAGGCGAAACCATCTCGCCCCCATATCGACTCACATGAAAATGACTCACTCTGAATTGTTTTGTTGGCCCAAAGTGTGACACAGCTTTGTGCTTTTACCCCGCAATACAAATCTCAGAGTGTAGGAGGAGCTCATCACCACCAGTCTTGAAACTACACTTGAGAACAAACACGCCATACAAATCCCAAAGCATAAGAGGAGCTCATCGCCACTGTTCTTGAGACTATGCTTGGGAATAAACATGTCATACACACACATGGAAGACATACAGAAAATACTGCAAACAAGTCATGAAAGGAGCCTATTTCTAGGTTCACCACCATCTCGGGCACATTATAGGCACACACTGATGATTGGGCTTCACCACAACAACCACCAAAGACACACTTAAGGGAGGATACACCAACCCCGCCTACTCGGAGGACTTTTAGAAAATGACAGGTGTAGTTGGGGAAAATCAAATTTAGTGTTAAAAACAACAAACTAACTAAACCCTAACTATGCACCATGAAGGACAAACTAGCATGAAAATAAAAACAAAGAAAATCAAATGTAACTGAATCCACGCTAGACTTGATTGATCTCCATGGCTCTTCTCGATCTTGCATGATGTCGAAGGGTTGTTGATTGCTCATAGTTGCAGCATAACGATAAGATGAAGATGATAGAGGAAAATAGATAAATAGAGATGAGAAGATTAGAGGAATTTTGGCAGAGTGAGGATACTAGAAGATGGATCTCAAATGGCTTGTGTGAGGCTAGATTTATAAGCAAGAGCTGATATGATTTGATGGATAATATTAAAAGTCAATTATGTGATGTGTATGGCTAGGATTAAAAGTTGATTTTAGTGCCTATGACACACATTAAGTGGATTATGACGTGAGGCTAAAAATAGGATGAGAGGAAATAAGTGGGATTCTTTTATTTATCTTGAATAGAAAGTGTCTTTTGACGCACAAATAAGTGGGGCTAAAAATAGGATGTGAGTGAGAATCTCATAATTTAAATAATTAAATTATTTAAATTATTTATGCATGAGAAGAGTTGTAGTCATGTGACACATGTCATAATATGGAAAAAGTGAGGGATTAATTCAAATATTTAATTTGAATTATTTTGAGACATGTGAAGGGGAATTAATTAAATAAATGAGATTTATTTAATTAATTGGAAAGGTGATTAAATGGGATTTATAAGTGGGATTATGCAAGGACCTAGGACAAAACGTGTTGTTGCATGGTATGGACAATTTTAAATGTCTACATTTTGCCCCTCTTTGATATGATGTTCGAGATGATGAGATTAATGTTGACTAACATCATTTCAAAGAAGAAAAGGTATGGATAGAAGATGAAAGGATAGGATGATGATGCCCCCTCGAGAGGATAGGTGGGTTGGACAAATACGGGTAGACTCTCGAAATGAAAGGGGTTGGTCAAAGAAGAAAGGTAAGGGAATGGATAGAAGAAAGGGAAGGATGCATTATGCTACAATGAAGGTGAGCAACCATAATGTTTGATATAGTAATAGACATTATGCACCAAGGTATAAGGACCAAGGTGACAATGTGTCTCGAGCCCCAGCGTAATACAACCTTGTCTAGATACAAGATATGAATATTAGCTCGGAATGATACAAATATAAGATAAAATGATAACACACACAAGCAAGCAAGCATGCACAAATGATACAAAAACAAACAAGGTATTGTCCCTGTCAAGATATAAACCAGTGATTAAGTGATTGATTGATTGATAGATAACGTTGTTGATGTGGGAATGATTTATCCCAAGAACAACGTGAGGATTGTGTTGTTGATGTGGGAATGATGTATCCCGAGAACAACACTAGGATTGGGAATGATAAATCCCATTGATGATGATGATGATTGATTGATTTAGTTGACAACAAGATTAGGATCAAGACCATTGATGCTATTGGATAATTTGGCAAGATTGATTGACTTGATTGGTATGGATTAAAGATAATTTGCATTTAAGTTTATTTCTTGAATTGATTTAATTGATTTTGATTGGATTGAATAATGATGACGAATTGATTTGATTTGGAAGAATTGATGGATTGAGTTGATTTGAAGAAGTGATTTGATAAAGATTCTTTTGATTGGGTGAATTGATTGGAAGAATTGATTGATTCAATTGAAAGGAAGAATTGATTTGAAGAAATGATGTGATGATTGGATTTGAATGAATTGGAAGAATTTGTTTGAATGATAATTTGATGATTGATTTTATTGCTTGGATTTTTGTTGAATATTTGATTTTTTTTTGGATTTTGAAATATTTAATTTTTTTTGGATTTTTAGGAATATTTATTTTTTTTGGATTTTTGGAAATGTTTTGATTTTTTTTGGATTTTTGAAAATGTTTTGATTTTTTTGGATTTTTCAAAATGTTTTTTTTTTTTGGATTTTGGAAATGTTTTGAATTTTTTGGATTTTGAAATATTTTGATTTTTTTTTGGATTTTTGAAAATGTTTTGATTTTTTTTGGATTTTGAAATGTTTTGATTCTTTTGGATTTTTGAAAATATTTTTATTTTTTTAGATTTTTGAAAATGTTTTGATTTTTTTGGATTTTAAAATGTTTTTATTTTTTTGGATTTTTCAAAATATTTTGATTTTTTTGGATTTTGAAATTGTTTTGATTTTTTTTTTGGATTTTTGGAATTTTTTTTTTGTATTTTTAAAAATATTTATTTTTTTGTGTTTTTGAAAAGTTTTGAGAAATGGCATTGGATGACAATTTGAGCAGCCTTTGTGCTAGATACCAATGACAAGGGAAAACCAAGTCAAGGATGAAAGAATGATTGGATAGATGGATAGATAAACAGATAGGCGATAGTTTATGGGATAGAAGGCTCATGATAGGTGAATGGATAAAAGAATAGCCTATGGAAAGCTCGCAATGAATGGATTCAATGGGATAAGTATGTGTATGTGGGTGTAATGGATAAGGATGATAGGATGGAAAATGATAGGTTGGATGAGACAATTTGCCCCCAAGTGTAAGTGACATGGAAGATCAACCTACACATGACACCTGTTTGCTAGGTTTTTATCATGGTACTTATCCAAGGCGCCACCAAGGGTGGTTTTCACTGTTGGACGAAGGGATTTCTCTTTACTATTTTGGTGAACCCAACGTGAATCCCTTGATCTAGCTTGCTTTTTGCAGGTTTCATTAACTTTTTGTTGTAGGTTATGTCATTTTTGGACAAAACCCTAGGTTTTACAAATTTCTTCATATCTTCGAAATGACTGCAAATTTTTCTACAAGATTTTTACAGCAGTTTGTCCATCGTCCAGTAGAAAAATTGTGGGGTTATCACCATTTTTGTAGGAGTTATCGTGATTTTATGTTTTTTTCATAAAATCACGTTTTTGAGCGCAAATCAATGAATTTTTTAGAAATTTTTACATTTCTAGAAAGCTCTTGAAATTCTACTGGGGGTCTATTCTTTACAAATTTAATTTTGAGTTCATATGATGTGCAAAAAAAATCCAATCTTCGTCTACTATAGGTTTTTCATAAATCTCCATTTCTAGGCGCAAAACAGGGAATTTTTCTGACTTCTTTGCATTTCTAGAACAACATTTGGATCAGTCAAAATAGAAAGTGGGAAAGCAAAAACAATTAGGTGCACAAAATTCCATCTTTCATCTCTTAATCATTTCTTGTCTCACATTTGGATTTGGGGCTTTAAAATGAACAACTTGCTTGCAATCACATCATTGAAATCGGGCTTAAAACGAACCAGTGTCTTCTTACACATTTGGATTTGGATCTAAAAAGAACTAGTAGCTTGGATCATAATGAATATAGTCAAGATCCTAATGATCCTTCATCATCATCCACCAATGATCCTATTGCAAGTCCACCATCATATCCACTTGGTCTATTCACTTTCATCCATGAATGTTCTTCCTTAGTAAAATAACAACCTTTGTCTACCACTTCACTTTATCCACCCAATAAGGAACTCATGTCTGATGTTTAAACTACACCTAGTCCCATAGTCCCCCACATACTCCAAAACATGAACTATCAAGGCAAAGGCTTAGGCCTTCATGAACAAGGTGTTTTGGAGCCCATCCATGTCAAAGTTCCTCCATGCTCATATGGCCTTGGATACACACCCCAAGGAAAACAATCTAAAGATGTTGGTACTTCTTCCATTCCTCTTAAGTCCACCACTTTCCATCGTAAATCTTATCATACCCCTAAGACATATGTTGTCATTCCACCTCCACGTCATTCACGTCAGGTTCACATCCTTTGTAGGTGGAGGGGTGATGGAAGCTAAGGGCTCATGATTGGGATTAGGTGGAAGGCTAATTAGATTAGGTGGATTAGGACTAGGAGTAGATAGATCCCATGGTGGAAGGACAAGAGGGGTGTTAGATGGATTAGACTTATGTCTTGGACTTTGATTAAATGGAGGGCCAAAGGGATTAAATGGATGATAGGGATATTAGGTGTTGGAAGTAATGGTGGTAGAGTGGATGGAGATATATTAGGAGTTGGAAGAAGTGGAGGTAAATTAGATGGTGGAAGGTGTATGGTCACATGCTTTTGACATATGTGGAAATGTTGTGGAATGGAAGTGAACTATGACCAACGGTTGCACACATCGTGATAAACATTGAATCTTTTAATGTGAAGGTGGATAGACCAATAGGATGTGATTTGAGAAATTGACTTGAGTTGGATTGAATGACTTGATTGGTATGTATTGAAGATGATTTGCATTTAAGTTTATTGCTTGGAATGATTGGATGATTGGATTGAGTTGATTAGAAGTGATTGGATTTGGAGGAATTTGATTGAATGATTTGATTTTGATGAAAATTGATTAGAAGAATTGATTAATTTGATTGATTTGAATGATGATGATTTTTTTAATTAAAAGAGGGTAAAAACTTTATTAATCAAAGAGAGCGGTACAGAGCATAAAAGCAGCAGGAGGCCCAAACAGGCCCATAAACATCAAACAAGAAATGAAGAAGTGGTCATGCAACATCTCACATCCGCCGTAACCAAATCCTCCAAATCTTGAGCAAGATCCCCAGGTAAACTATCCCAATCATCCACCAACTAGGACCCATTCTTCTCAAAAGCCCATTTGGCCAACCCATTAGTCGCCTCATTCCATTCCCGAGGGATATGAGAGAAGGTGATAGAATCAAGTAATTCTCCAAGACTGGTGATTTTCTTAGCCACCACTACAAGCTGCCAACTAACATCATCAAACTACCTTCTATGTATCAAGTCTATCACCACCTGAGAATCTAACTCGCAGATAATCTTTTCCCAGCCAAGGCCATATGCCATCTTCAAAGTCAAAAGAATAGCCAAGGCCTCCATAAGATTATTGGAGTGTTTCCCCCTATATTCTGAGAAGAAAAACACAACCACCCCAGAACTATCTCTACCCACCCCACCAACGCCAGCGTGCCCAGAATTACGCCTTGCAAACCCATTAGTATTGATTTTCAAGACTCCAGTGGGAGGGGGCAGTCAATGCCCTCCCCTAAAGACCTTCCCTCTAGAACACCTGCTTTGCCCAATCTTGGGCCTTCCAGTACCCCCAACATGTATCCCCAAATTACGTTTCACTCCAGTATCACCAGGATCCACCGGGGCTGACAGATCACATTTAGCATACAAGGTCTCCTGCAAGGCCCCAAGAATACAAGACCAAACTTGACCCACCAGGAACTTCTTATCCAGAGAGACCCTGCATACTCCAACTAGATGTGCCATATAATTAGACTAGGGCCAATTGGCCACACTATGTGCAGAAACAAAGTCCTCACTAGAATGGCCCAATGTTCTGCCAAAACTCCTCCAGAGAAGAAGGGTGCCTGCACTGCAAGTTCCAGGCCCCCCACCAAAAATGGCAAATAGTCCTAGCAAATAAGCACTAAAAGAAAAGATGCAAAACAATCTCAACATCTTTTAGGCATAAGAAACATAATGAAGGACCTTGGAAGCCTCGCTTATAGAGGTTATCCCAAGTCAAACACCTGCCATAAACCACCAGCCAAGAAAATAAATTACCTTTTGGCCAAAAGAATTTACTCCAAATATTTTTCCACCAAGGAACCTCAGCACTACCCTAGGCATGTCTGTCCAAAACACGATACCATGAAGCAACAATGAACTTTCCTTTAAGATCCGGACCCCAAGCTAGCACATCCTGCTTTGGAAGAGAACAACAGACTCTATTAGCCAAAATGGAGGACAAATCCCTCCTATCCTCCAAAGATCCACCCATGGGCCAATCATGCATATCCTTCCACTGGTAAACAATGGTCTATCCCAAAGCCTGAGGGGCTTTGAAATCCATCACTCTACTCCAACCAGGCTGAACAAAATCCTACATAAGTCCCCCAAGTGAAGATGCGAGGAGAGGATAGGCAGGAAGCCATCCCAGAAGTCATGCCAAAAAAGAGCATTAGAACCTCTGTTGCAAATCCAAAATAGGCCTTGTTTAACTAGCATAGCCCCCCTCTTGAGAGTATCCCAAATCATAGAACCTTTCCTCAAAAGACTAAATTGAGGAACCTCAGTGCCATCCACCTCCCCAAGGTACTTGAAAGTAAGGATCCTGGCCCAATACTAATGCTGATATGAACACCATCTCCAGTACAGCTTAGCAGCTAAAGCTTGCCCATTCCAATCTACCCTACGCAAACCTAGACCACCATCCTTCTTTGGCTGGCAAACAACTTTCCAACATAATTAAGCTCCACTTCTTCGAAAGGAGAATACCCGACCAAAGAAACTACCGATAGAGGCCCTCAAAATCTTTGATGAAGCTTGAGGGAGCAGTCAACACGAAGCACCTGTATAAAGGAAGGGCCTGCACCACAAACTTCAATAGAGTAACTCTGCCAGCCGTGGATAACCATCTATAAGTCCAATGACAAACCAACCCTCAAAATTTATCAATCACATCCTGCCAAAAACACCTAGGAAGTGGGTGCACATTTAGAGGGATGTCAAGGTATATAAAGGGAAGTTTCCCCACCTGAAACCTTAAGATCCTGGAAATACACTACTGAATAAGCATGGGGGTATTAAAGAAATAAATGCAAGACTTACTTTCATTAATGCTTTGACCTGAGGCAGCGAGGTAACAATCCAAAATCTATCATAAAGCAAATACTTTAGCCACCTTAGCAGCACCCATCAAAGCCGTATCATCCACAAACTGAAGATGAGTTTAAGGAGGCAGAGAGTTGCTCCATTTCCATCCCTGAAAGTACCCATCCATAACACGGGACTTAATGAATCTCCCCAAGCCTTCAGCCATCAAGATGAACAAATATGGGGATAAGGGGTCCCCCTATCGAAGACCTCTAGAAGCACCAAACAAATCTGAAGACTTCCCATTTATGTGAATGGAAAAGGATGAAGTCTTCGTATAGCTCATGACCCAATCAATCCACTCACCATTGAACCTAAAGGCTCTAAGAATTTTGATCAAAAAGCCCCATTTAACTTTGTCATAAGTTTTAGCCATGTCCAACTTTATAACCATAGCCTTTTCCTTAGAAAAGGCCATGGAGTGAATAGTCTCAGCCGCAATAACTACTCCGTCCAAAATATGTCTACCTGCAACAAAGCCCTCTTGGTCCTCTGAGATCAACTTATCTAGTCATAGCTTCAAACACTCAACAATTAGCTTTGTAATGATTTTATACACCACATTGCACAAAGCAATTGGTCGAAAAAGATCCAGAGAATCAACACCCTTGTGTTTTGGGAGAAGAGCAATAAATGTGGCATTCATGGCTTGCAATATTGCTTATTCCATAAAGACTCCTGCACCACCTCTAAAAGATCAAGGTTGATCACTTCCCAAAATTCCTGAAAGAACTCAGTCAGGAACCCATCAAGACCAGGAGCCTTCCCTTTTTTCAACTGAAACACCACATCCTCCAACTCCTTTAAAGAAATAGGTTTAAGAAGAGAAGCATTCATATCCATAGTCACCAAAGGAGAAATACAAGCCAGGATAGAAGCTTCCTCCTCACTAGCAGGTGGGGTATCTTTAGAAAAGAGAGCAGAGAAAAAATGAACCGCCTCACTAGAGATCCCCGAAGAGGAAGAAAGAATAGAACCCTCAAGAGAGTGGAGAGAAGAAATAAAGTTACCTTGTCTTCATGCCTTAACTGATTTATGAAATAAGGAAGTATTCCTATCCCCTTCTTGAAGCCAATCGACACGAGCCTTTTATTTCCAAAAAATTTCCTCACGAAGCTCCCATTCCTCAAGGTCTTTAACCGTACTATCCTCTAGCTTACTTAAATTCGCATCAAGACCCTGATCCTAAATCTGACTGGTAATAGAATCCAAGTGCTCCTGGGTAACCCTTTTCCTTTGAAACACATTACCAAACTAATACTTATTCCAGTGTTTCAATTTATACTTCACATATTGAAGCCTCTTCACAAATGAGTACATAGCCATACCAAAAGTAGGTCATCCTTTAGTCCACCATCTAGAAACCAAGTCAAGAAGACTCTCCTCCTTGAGCCACATAAGTTGAAATCTAAAAGTTTGTTTTTTAGGACCACTAGCCAAACATGCAGAGAATTTGGTCAGCCAAAGGTCAGATCCTCGCCAATCTAAAAATTCCAAACTTGACAGCCACTTGTCACCCACCCAAAAATTGGAAACAAGAAACCTATCTAACCGTTCAGAAATGGCATCATCCCCAAGCCTCCTATTATTCCAAGTAAACATGTCATTCGAAGGTTTGATATCCACAAGCTAAAGCCGAACCAAATTATCTCTTAGGAGATCAGAGGAGGGGTCCAAACAAGGCACACCCCCCTTTTCTCCTCTAGAGAGGCAATTGCATTGAAGTCACCTACCATAATCAAGGGAAGGAAAGGATCTAACGATCTCAAAAAATTAATATGAGACCACAGTAGACTCTTGCCAAGAACATCCGTTGGAGCATAAATGTTAGAAAGAAGAATTCTTTCCCCCATCTCCAAACTAATTACAACCAGAGAAATGGAGAATCTGTTAGAGAACCACCAAACAGGAGAAATTCACCGAGGATCCTAGAGGCAAGCAAGACCCCCAGAGCTACCCTACGCACCCACACACTAGTAAAACCCTCTGTTCCAAATCTTATACACACACTGCATCATACCATCCACAGACAACTTCGTCTCTTGGAGGAAGACCACATCCAGAGAATGAGCACTAACCAAGTCCCGAATAGCCTTTTGTCTAGGGATGCTATTCATACCCCTTACATTCCATGATAACACAATCATCGCGAAGGGTGAGAGAAGTGAGTATCCAATGTCTTCACCGACCCAGATTCCACCAATGTCTCCCCAACCATCTTAACTTTTTCTTGATCCTTCTTCCTCCCCACCTTCTGGGGCTTATCAGGAGCACTCTTTTTTAGGGGTTTTTGTTGTAAACCCAAAATGGGAGAAGTAGAGAGGGATTTATTCTTGCCAAAATCTTCCAAACCCAGTCCACCCGCTAAACTCACCCTTTCAACCGAAGAGGCCATAGGGGTTTCCACCAAACCACAAGAGTCACCAATCCCAGCATCGGGGGGGAGTAACCAAATCCATCACCACCCCAAAAGCCACCACAGGAACAAGGGCCGAGGTAGTGACAAGCAAAGACTCAGAATTGTGATCAACTAAAGGAGAAGCTTCAATACGCATGTCAGAAGAAACCCCCTCCTCATGGACTAATTCATCCAAAGCCTCACACTTGTTAAAAGTCTCCTCCTCTTGATGCTCTCGAAGAGTCCTCTTCTTACCCTGATTCTTGTTTCGTGACTTAACAGGAACAAATCCATTTTTTGTCTGGTACCACCCCCTGCATGGGTGCTTTACCCTTTTCCACCCTTGGATTATTTGGAGCCCTCACATTATCTAAACCACCAGCACCTGAGGCATGAGGGCACCTCCTTTGAAGATGACCATACTCATGGCACAATCGGCACTTGAAGGATAAAGTCTCATAGTCTAACTACTGAGTCTAGGAGCTAGAGCCAATAGTCAAATCAATAGAATCTAGTAGAGGCTGGCTCAGATCAATCTCCACACATACCTAGGCATAGGAAAAAAATTGTTTCTCTAGAGTTTGCTGAGATGGGCCAATAGGCTTCCCCAACAGCAACACAATTGATTGTACAATATCATGTCTCCAACATTCCAACGGCAATCGAGGAAAATGAACCCACACCAGCACCTTTGAGGGCTAATCCTTAGTCGAGTTAAAGCTTGCATGCCACGGCTTCATGAATAGGCCAACTTGATTATAAAGATGTCAAAATCACCTTCTGAATTCCATGACTTGCGAATCTAGGGTTCCAGAAAAGGCATCGAAACCCTCAATCCCATAAATTTGTAGATTAAAACATGTTTTCTATAATACTCTAGGTCCTTGGCTACCGCCTCTATTTGAATTACTAGCTTCAAATGAGCTTGAGCTCTTACCAAGCATCCGTTTATCTTTTGCAATTTCAAAGCACCATTGCTAAAAACCCTAACATCAGGAGGGGTGGATGAGGAAACCCGTCACCAACTTTCGCCATAGTAGCATCCCCTGACGTCTCACCCAAAGGCACAAACCTTGCCATTATAAAATCCCCTCAAGCCCCTGCACCCCACACATGCACCAAACAATGCACACACTTGAGAAAAAAGACCCCCTGAAAGCTAAACCCCCCCTCACTGGAAACAACCCCATAGAGCCCTATCTGTAAATAAAAAACACATGCAACAGAGAACAAACACATGGAGACCACGACCTGCTACAAGTTGCGAGACTGCACAGAGCTCCAGCGCATACGCTTCATCCTCAAATCTCAACAGACCTTGAATGATGATGATTAGATATGAATGAATTGAAAGAATTTTTTTTGAATGATGATTTGATAATTGATTTTATTCATTGAATTGAAAGGAAGAAATTGATTTGAAGAAATGATTTGATGATTCAGTTGATTTTATTGCTTGGATTTGTTTTTAAATGTTTGATTTTTTTGGATTTTTTTGGATTTTTGAAATTTTTTTTTTTGGATTTTGAGAATATTTGATCTTTTTGGATTTTGAGAATGTTTGATTTTTTTTTATTTTTGAAAATATTTGATTCTTTTGGATTTTGATATGTTTTGATTTTTTTGGATTTTTGAATATGTTTTGATTTTTTTAGATTTTGATATGTTTGATTTTTGTGGATTTTTGAATATGTTTTGAGAAATGACATTGGATGACAATTTGAGTAGCCTTTGTGCTAGATACTAATGACAAGGGAAAACCAATTCAAGGATGAAAGAAACATTGGATAGATGGATAGATAAATGGATAGGCAATAGTTTATGGGATAGAAGGGTCATGATAGGTGAATGGATAAAAGAATAGGCTATGGAAAGCTCGTGATGAATGGATCCAATGGGATAAGTATGTGTATGTGGGTGTAATGGATAAGGATGGTAGGATGGAAAATGATAGGTTGGATGAGACAATGTGCCCCCAAGTGTAAGTGACATAGAAGATCAACCTACACATGACACCTGTTTGCCAGGTTTTCATCATGGTACTTATCCAAGGCACCACCAAGGTGTTGGGAATTAAGGTGTCTCAACCTTTGCAAATTCCTAATGTTGTATTTATTTATCCTATGTTGAGTTGGCATAGTCAGCACCTTGTGTATATGCAGCAGGGTAAATTTTGGTGACTTTGGTAGCCACAGTTTCCCCCTTGAATAATTAACGGGGGTTTGAAACCTCAAACGATTTTTAATTAATGACAAGTGTCGGTGAGTATCTTTGCACGAGAGAAAGGCATCTTTGGGCGGTCAAGGGTGGTTATGACATGTAAGAGGAATATGATATTTTTAGTCAGTGTATGACGAATTCTCTGACAGCTGTAAGGTGCGTAAGAGAATCTGTCATAACCTATCTTGGGACTAGGCGCCCACTTCAGGATGGGATGTTGGACAAGTGTCCTTTGGCATGGGTTTTGGGGCATGAGTCCAAGATGGACGCCCATCTCTAGAAGGTTCCATATTTGCCTTGTAAACTCTATATAAACAGGTGCTTGGATGGGAGATAGATAACTTTGGTACAAGTACTGTTATACTGCCGGAATATCTTCAGATTCGACATTCGAAGATTCCTGAAAGAGCATTGGCTCTGAAACTGTATTGTAATCTATTATTTTTTACTGTAATACATTTGAGTTGTGTTTTGGAGTGTGGGGTTTTTCACCCGTAAGGGTTTTCCCCACGTATATCTTGTCTCTCTCTCTTCTGTCTACATTCTCTGTGTATGTGTATTGCTGCAATATCTTTGTTAGATGTTCTATGTTGCTGTAGTTGTAAGAATTAAATCAAATTTGCATACATCTATCCTCATTAGTTTTCTGCACACCTAGCTTCCTTTCACAAGGGTGGTTTTCACGTCAGGTTCATCAAAATGTAGTTAGGGAAAATCAGATTTAGTGTTAAAAACAACAAACTAACTAAACCCTAACTGTGCACCGTGAAGGACAAACTAGCATGAAAATAAAAAAAAAGAAAATCAAATGCAAACCAAATCCACGCTAGACTTGATTGATCTCCATGGCTCTTCTCGATCTTGCATGAGAATGCATGATGTCAAAGGGTTGTTGATTGCTCATAGTTGCAGCATAACGATAAGATGAAGATGATAGAGGAAAATAGATAAATAGAGATGAGAAGATTAGAGGAATTTTGGTAGAGTGAGGATACTAGAAGAAGATGGATCTCAAATGGCCTATGTGAGGCTAGATTTATAGGCAAGAGCTGATATGATTCGATGTCTAAGATTAAAAGTCAATTATGTGATGTGTATGGCTAGGATTAAAAGTTGATTTTAGTGCCTATGACACACATTAAGTGGATTATGACATGAGGCTAAAAATAGGATGAGAGGAAATAAGTGGGATTCTTTTATTTATCTTGAATAGAAAATGCCTTTTGACGCATAAATAAGTGGGATTAAAAATAGGATGTGAGTGGGAATCTCATAATTTAAATAATTAAATTATTTAAATTATTTATGCATGAGAAGAGTTGTAGTCATGTGACACATATCATAATATGGAAAAAGTGAGGGATTAATTCAAATATTTAATTTAAATTATTTTGAGACATGTGAAGGCGAATTAATTAAATAAATGAGATTTATTTAATTAATTGGAAAGGTGATTAAATGGGATTTATAAGTGGGATTATGCAAGGACCTAGGATAAAACATTTTGTTGCAAGGTATGGACAATTTTAAGTGTCTACAATAGGATGTGCACTCTCCTTGAGAAATACACCATCCCCGCCTCCACAGAGGGCTTAAAATAAAAGGATATGCATGATATCCTACCTCCACAGAGGGCTTAATGATTGCAATATAGAATAAAGACGTGCACTCGCTTGGAGATACAGCATCCCGCCTCTGTAGAGGGCTTACAAACACACTTCGTTAGTACCAAAATCATCAGATAGCTTACCTTATATGCCCCCACCTTAAGGTGGTTGATATCATGTACCGGTATCAAGTGTGTTAAGGTAGGAAGAAAACACAAAGGGAACAAGAGCTTTCAAAAAGCCTATGCCCCCCCAGATGTAACATGCACTTTATGATCGCCGAATGTTCCCACAAACACACAACATCCTACAAGAAGAGAGGTTAGGAATCCTTCCATAAGATAACAACCATATCACATGATCAAAACAATGCATAAACATAATCACATCAAGAGTCGAGGTTATACTACGGATTCAAAACCTAAGTATAATCGTGGGGCTATACCACAAAGATCCTAGAACTGAGTATAAGCAAGGCGAGATCCAAGATAAACAAAATGCATCAAGCAACAGTATTGTTATGGTTTGTTAGTGTGACAAAACAATATCAAAATATCACACAGAGTGATTCTACTATCCAAGAGTCAGATAATATATATCAACCCTGTCGTCATATATGGACTAGGTCCATTTTTTTATTTATCGATGAAGGGACACTCGGTCCTTATCAATCTTATTTGTTTTTTGTCATCCATCGGCTAGATAGAAGCACTAGAGGAAGGTAAACAATAAATCAAGAGAGGAGAAACAAATTCCCTAGGGTCATCACATAGGAAGGTGCCCCTGGGTCACCAATCACAACGCTTTGCCCCTAGGACACAACACACAACAATGAAAATAGAGGAGAGGCAATATAGAAGAATGATGATACAAATAGGAGAAGGGTCACAACAGAGGTAGTTTCCTGGTATCCTTGACCTTACAGAGTATCAACAGTCATCCTAGGAGGCCTAAAAAACACATAACACATCACTAGTAGAAAAATAGAAATAAATGACTAAAAAAACTACCAAAAATGGTCATGTGATCAGTAGTTTGGTCACATGACCATTGGTAGTTTATTGCCGGTCATTTATCTCACGAACAAATTTATGACCAAACAAATTTTAGTCATTAATTTGGTAGTATATTTAGTCATTAATTTGGTAGTATATTTAGTCATAAATTTGGTTGTATATTTAGTCATTAATTTGGTAGTATATTCGGTAATTTGGTAGTATATTTAGTCATCAATTTGGTAGTATATTTGGTCACGTGACCATTGGTAGTTTATTGCCGGTCATTTATCTCGCGACCAAATTTATTTAGTCATTGTAATCATTAATTGCCGTCAATTGGTAGTATATTTAGTCAATTATTTAATCACTGATTTCCGTCCATTGGTAGTATATTTAGTCATTTGTATTAACTAATTCCATCCATTGGTAGTATATTTGGTCATTTTAATCATTATTTTTCCGTCAACTGGTCATATATAACCAACTACATGATAAACATCAACTATGCCTTTTTTTGTTGATAAACTTCAACAAATCTGCTCAAAGGATTGAAACAACAATGCTGGAAAAAAATTCACTATATATTCAAACTGTATATAAAATATGTTACAAAGAACTCTATATATAGAGTTTTCAAGACAAAATCTTTCTGCAATATGCAAACTGCTGATTTATTATGCTTTTAAAATTGAAAAAAAACTAAAACTAAAGCTAAAAAGCCATCGGTGTGAATGCATGTCTTCAGTGATGCCATTGTTGCACATGGGGTGGGTTGTAAATGCATCTAGTGTTAGAATCTGAAAAGATTAATAACCCAGAAAACTAGTGCAAAGAATAGATATTAAAACTATGAATGCAAATGATATGAAATCAAAATAGCAACACAGAGTTAGTCTCCAAGAGAGTAATGCAAATGCTAGAAGCAAAATAGCATTAAGAGGATGCAAAAGTAAAAGATGCAAAATACAAGCCAGGTAGCATGCTTATATAGACTAGGAAGAGAGAGGAGGTGGCAACACCGACCAATGAGGAGCAACCATCTATCGGACTAAAGATAGCAAAGTATCTTCCCAAGATAGCTAATGGATGCTCACATGTAGAAAGGTGACACCTCGCAACTACTCACCTAATAAGACATGCTTTATTAACCTAAGCGAGATTAATAGAAGTGTAGGAAAAACCTAGGAATATAGGAAAAATAAATAACCCATCTAGGAAATAAAAACCTACACTAACACCCCCCCATAAGTGAAGCTTAGGTGGATGTAGAAATGGGTCCCGGCAAATCAAGCCTGATGAGGTACCCATGTACATAAAAGTCCCCCCCAAAGAGAGAGAGAAGAGACCCCCCCAAAAGTAGAGAGAGTCAGGACTCCGAGTGAGAGGAAGAAGCCCCCCCAGAAGATGAAGCATCCCGCACCCCCAGCAAAGCTCGCAAATGAAGGAACTTGCTCTCAGTGAAGGGTTTGGTGAAGATATCAGCAACCTGCTCGGAAGTCGGACAGTAGCAAAGGTCGATGACGTGGCCATGGATGAGCTCCCGGATGTAGTGCATGTGGACCTCTATGTGTTTGGTCCACTGATGATGGACCGGATTCCGTGAGATCTGAATGGCACTCTGGTTGTCACAAAATATGACTGATGGCCGTCTGATCTGGATACCAAACTCAGTGAGAAGATTCTGAAGCCAAATGGCCTCAGTAGAGGCATTCACAGCCCCCCGATACTCGGCCTCAGTAGAAGATAGAGCAATAGCAGATTGCTTCTTGCTTGACCAACAAACAGGACCTGAACCAAGTGAGAAGCTATAACCTGAAGTAGACTTGCGATCTTGAGAATCACCTACCCAATCTGAATCTGTGTAGCCCACCAAGTCAAGCTCAATACCCGCTGCATAGTGAATCCCAAAACTGTGAGAACCCTGAATGTAGTGAAGGATCCGCTTGGCTGCTTTCCAGTGCAGCTCATGAGGCTCCTGCATGAATCGAGAGACCATGCCTACAGCATATGAAATGTCAGGTCTCGTATGAGTCAGATAAATGAGACTCCCAACAAGCTGTCGGTACAAAGTGCCATCAACAAGTGGAGAAGAACACGGAGCCTCAAGTTTGACTCCAGAAAGAAAGGGAGTCGGAGCAGGCTTACAGTCAGCCATATGAAACCTCGAGAGCAAATCTAGAGCATACTTGGACTGTGTGATGGTGATCCCAGAAGAAGACTGGTAGATCTCAATCCCGAGAAAGTAATGCAACAAGCCCAAGTCAGTCATCAAAAACCTGTCATGAAGGGCAGTTTTGATAGCCCCAATGGTGGATGAAGAACTCCCTGTGATCAGCAAGTCATCAACATACAGAACCAGAAATAGGAGTGAATCATCCTGCTGTAGAATGTAGACATTGGGATCAGAATGGCACCGAGTGAACCCAACTGATAGAAGGAAGGAATCCATCTTGGCATACCAGGCCCGAGGAGCCTGTTTGAGGCCATAGAGAGACTTCCGAAGAAGGCACACAAGTGAAGAATCCTGAAGGAACCCCTGTGGCTGCTCCATGTAGATCTCCTCCTGAAGGTCACCATGAAGAAAAGCACTCTTCACATCCATCTGGTGTACTTCCCAACGATTAGCTGCAGCAATGGCAAGAACAAGTCGGATGGAATTCATTCGGGCAACTGGCGCAAAAGTCTCAGAGTAGTCAATCCCAGGAACCTGGGAGAATCCTTTGGCGACCAAGCGAGCCTTATACTTGTCAACCGACCCATCTGCTGCAAATTTTGTCCGATAGATCCACTTACATCGAACAAGTTTTCTTCCCTTAGGAAGAGGGACAAGATCCCAAGTGTGGTTCCTCATCAAGGAACTATACTCCTCCTGCATAGCTGTATCCCACTCAGGAATACCAGAAGCCTCATGAAAAGACTGTGGATCTGAGGCAGTAGCAATGAAGACATGTGGAGCATCCTGGAACTGTGAACGAGTCCGCCTGGTGTCTGATGGATCCCCAACCCAATCACCTGCAGACTGCAAGGTCTGTCTAGCCCAAAGTGGGCCGGAAGATGGAGAATCTGGAGGAGAATCATCAACCTCTGAATGATGACTAGGAGAGGAAGGAGGTGAGTTCTCTGAATTGCTCTCTGCATCAGAAGTGGAGGTAGAAGACTGCTCAGGGGAATCTGACTCATCAGAAGATCTGTCATGTATCCCAAGTGACTCCAATGTCAAAGTAGGAGTTGGAGAAGTGATAGAAAGTGAGCTCGAAGAGCCCTCCTCAAACTGAACACTCCTCTCAATGAACAACTCATGTGTAGTAGGGTGGAGCAACTGATAACCCTTCACACCATTAGGATAACCTACAAATATGCAAGGTCTGCTCTGCGGATCCAAGGCCTTGCGTTTCTCTGTAGGAATGTGGGCCCATGCAGGAGAACCAAAAACTCGAAAGTGCTTAACTGATGGTTTCCGACCGCTCCAAGCTTCAAAAGGAGTGACTCCCTTCAAGGCTCAGTGAGGAACACGGTTCTGGATATAACAAGCACAGTTAATAGCCTCTGCCCAATACTGTGGTGCAAGAGATCTGGAGTGAATCATGCAGTTCGCCATTTCCTTCAAGGACCTATTCTTCCGTTCTGCAACACCGTTCTGCTAAGGATTGTATGGAACTGAATGCTGCAAATCAATCCCCTCTGAAGTGCAAAACCTCTCAAACCGATGGTTGACATACTCACCACCATTGTCAGTGCGCAAAACTTTGATGGCTTTCCCAGATTGCTTCTCTACAAAAGTCTTGAAGTCTTGAAAATGATCAAATACCTCTGACTTCTGTTTGAGAAAGTACACCCAAGTATTTCGAGAGAGGTCATCAATGAATGTGAGGACATATCTAGCCCTGCTGAAAGAAGGATGCTGAAATGGACCAGCCAAATCACTGTGAACTAACTCCAGTATCTGTGAAGCTCTCCATGCCTTACCTTTGTCAAACTTTTCCTTAGGATGCTTACCAAGAATGCAACCTTGGCAAACACCACCTGAAAACTGAACTGAAGGCAACCCTGTGACCATGCTCTGCTGGTTAAGCTGCTGCAAGTAGCGGAAGTTAAGATGGCCAAACCGCTCATGCCATAATCTACTCACATCATTAGAATGAGTGAGCAAAACAGTCGAAGGAGGATCAGGAACAAAGTGAGAAAATAGATAGAGCCGTGACTGATGATCTGCTCTCCCAACTGCCACTGTAGAATCACTGTGCAACTCACGAATCTCCACTGAATCAGGAGTGAACTCAACCCGCTTGCCTGAACCTGTGTGAGTGATCTGATATACCGATAGGAGATTAGTTGATAATGAGGGCACACAAAGAACATCATGGAATGTGCCATCCCCCACATCAACAGACCCTCTCCCACACACCTCAACAGGAGTGTTATCACCCATCAAAATAGAAGGCATAGTACACGGCTCCAAGGATGCAAGTTCTTCCTTAGATGAAGCCATGTGGTGTGAAGCACCCGAATCAAGAACCCAAGTGGATGGTGAAGAAGCAACTGCAACAAGGGCCTTGCCCTTTCCTTTTCCCTTGCTGTTTTCTTTTGCCTTATTAGACCCCTCATTAGAACTCTGTTTGACAGACTCAGGAACACTGATATTATTCTTCTCAAGAATGTGTGTCAAGTGATCAATTTGTTTCTTCAGACATTTATGTTCATCATGACCGGGTCTTTTACAATAGGCACATTGGACCCTCTCTTTCTTAGGCTTGTCGCCCTTGGAATATTGGGTCTCATTAGTTGCTTTTGAAGCAACCGTTATCTGATCCTTCTTCTCCTTGCTATTCTTTTGTTTCTTATCCTTACTATTGTTGTTACTACTTTGTCCTTTCTGTTCTTTTGTGTCTTGGTTGGCAGCCAAGGCATGTGACTTAGAGGACTTAAGAGTGCCCATCTGGATTAGCTTGTCCTGTTCCCGAGTGAGATTGACAGCAAAATCATCTAAAGATGGCATGGTGAATTGAGTGCCAAGTGCACCCTTAGTAGCATAGAAAGTAGAAACAAACACAGAATATTCTGAACTTAGCTTAGAGAGAATACTAAGAATCAGTTGTTCATCTTTCTTTTCAATTCCACATTGTTTTAACTGTAGCCTTAGTGATTTCAATTTGGTGAAGAAATCCTGGATTGTGTTGAAATTGCCTGGACTTAAACTAATTAGTTCATTTTCCAACATATGACCCCTCATTGAATCTTGTGTGCCAAATAGTGTTTCTAGCTTTGTCCAGATTTCATTTGGTGTATTCAAAGACTCAATGTGAAAGAGCAAATCAGGAGAAACAGACAAACACAATGTTCCATATGCCTCATCACATTTGTTAAACCACTTAGGCTTATCTTCATCTTTAGCAAGTTCAGTTTCAAGTCCCATAGTTATCCTATTTAATCCAGCTTTCCTTAAGTGAATTGTCATGCGTGATTTCCACTCAAAGTAATTGTATGGAGTTAGGATGGGCAGATTTGTTTGATCCATGATGAAGAAATGCAGAGAAGAAGTGCTGAAAAGAAGAGAACCCAACCAAGACAACCCCCCCTTTTCACTCAATCAAAGAACCCCCCCAAGAAAATATGATTTGGCACTTTATATTAGTGCATTTACAACTACCACTAGCAACAAATACTAAGTGGTTTTGATTTCAATGCATTACAAAACTCTCATGAAGAGCATATGCTGAAAATACAACTTTGGCATAATATCCAGAGAAATAAATAGCACCACTGCAATCTACTCGAAAAATCATGCACTTTCAAAAAAAAGAATCGCCTCGATACGAGGTCGTATGTGAAAGTTATGATCCTCCGAAGTTCCCAAAACGAGAACCGTGCAATGTCACGACTGAGAATCTACAATTTCTGAAAAATCTTGGCATCAAAATCAAAAAACGACTGCACTAGTGCATAGAGCACGAAAAAATAGCCAAAATCAAAAAAAAATTCGTGGGAAAAGGAGTCCGTATGAGCAAGAACGGAGCATTTGAAAACTGCCTTCAGAACTGCAACTGCCAACGGAGAGGGGTCCTGCTGTAGCTTTCTGAGCGCGTTTCTGCAAAATATACAAACTGCATGCAAAAACAGAAAGATACCCAGATGGTTTTTCTGTGCTGCGAACAAAACCCAGAAGGCGTTTTTCTTGCAAATGCACAGAAAATGTTGCTCCAGTGTAAATGGAACACCTTTAGCTACAAAAAACGACCCCAACAACCAAAAAAATGACATGCAAATGCTGAATCAAATGTTGGAACCTGCAATATTGATTCAAAAGATCAAATATGCAAGCTGGTTGTCAGATTTAAGCTCGAAACCCCGGTTCCGCAACTGTGTATGACGATCTCCGATTTCGGTGAAGCAAAAGCCAAATCTGACTTTCTCAAGCCTCCTGGACGCGTTGGAACAGCCAGAAATGCTGCCAGTATAACCAGAAATGCTGCAATCACCCAGATTTCATAAAACACATGTGCAACCCCAGAGATTAAAAAAGTTTCCGTCAAACTTTTCTGATTCTCAAGATCATTCGAAGATGCAAGAGAAGAGCATACTGGGTTTTTCAAAAAATTGCAATAAGATTTATTAGCCCCCCCTGAATCTCTCAAATATGGAAACTAAAATCTACTCTTGCACATAGAATAGCTCTGATACCATGTTAGAATCTGAAAAGATTAATAACCCAGAAAACTAGTGCAAAGAATAGATATTAAAACTATGAATGCAAATGATACGAAATCAAAATAGCAACACAGAGTTAGTCTCCAAGAGAGTAATGTAAATGCTAGAAGCAAAATAGCATTAAGAGGATGCAAAAGCAAAAGATGCAAAATACAAGCCAGGTAGCATGCTTATATAGACTAGGAAGAGAGAGGAGGTGGCAACACCGACCAATGAGAAGCAACCATCTATCGGACTAAAGATAGCAAAGTATCTTCCCAAGATAGCTAATGGATGCTCACATGTAGGAAGGTGACACCTCGCAACTACTCACCTAATAAGACATGCTTTATTAACCTAAGCGAGATTAATAGAAGTGTAGGAAAAACCTAGGAATATAGGAAAAATAAATAACCCATCTAGGAAATAAAAACCTACACTAACATCTAGAAGGCATTGGTTTCGCATTTTCACCTTGCTCTGTACCTGTCCACAATCAAAAAACTCAAAATTTGTTAATATTTTCAAAAGATTTATGAAACTTTGAAATATGAAAAATAAAGTGGGATGATAAGGAATTTTACAATAATATAGGTATATATTATGAAAGTATTCAAGAAGAAATGCTTATACAGGTCTGATAGTCAAACTCCATAATTCATTTATACATGTCTGATATTCAAGAAGAAATGCATATGTAGTGTTAAGCCCTGGGCATAGACCTCCCCATGTTACTATACAGGCACACACTTCATTTGGTTTAAAATAGACCTATTAAGAAAAATCAACATCACATATTCAAGTTGGGCAAACTTGAAATTTTACTTTGAAATCTATTTTCATCAAAGAGACATACCTTTTTCCTTGGTCCTGCACAACAAAAATGAGATCCTCTTGGACTATTTAGTCTGACAACAATCTGGAACTCAAGAAAATTCATAAATTCAAATATCAAACTAGACTGAAACCAAATAAGATGCACAAAGAAAATACATTGAAAAATTAAATGAACAAAGAACAAACACATGGATTGTAGTCTCAAATAAAAGACTTACATCTTTTGCAACTACATCATCTGGGTGAACAAAGGACTGCCTGCAAATGGCAAATTCAAATGGCATTATTGTGTTTTCTTAGTAATATTCTCTACCACTAACAAAATATTTCCAAATGGTACCAAAGTTACATTTAAAAGGAGAATGTTCACATACCATGAGTATGCAAGGGAATATTTTATGAATCTTTGTGAATACATGAGACATTTTCATTAGCTAGGCATCTCCTCATCGTGGAGCCTTTTGTAGCATAACGACTATAGTTGGCACATTTTGACATGTTTCTATGGATTAGCTAAATGCAGCCCCACTAGTATAGATTTTCTACCTTTCATCAATCTTCTTTAATTCGCTCTTGTAGGTAAAGGTCATTGGTGTATTTGTTGAGTGCATGACTTTGGCTCTATTGATTTCCACTTACCATTAAATTGGTAGAGGTAGATGATATCTCCTTTGGCCATAGCTATAATCAATCTTAGAGGCCAAGGAATTCTGAAGGATGCATCTCTTTCCTCTATGTTTGTTCTCGATTGTTCATCAAGTAACTCTTACCAATGCCTGCAAACCTGATCACAAACACAAACTTCCCTTGAGACATGGTTCCCAGTATCCTCCACTACTGATAAAAAATTGTACCAGGATTCACCACAAGGTGGTTGTTGGGCCTTCACGATGATGCGGGGAGTTCCCCGTATCACCACGAAGGCCCAACAACCACCTTGCGGTAGACATGTATGCAAAATTTGGAAGCATTGACAAGGCATGTGAATTTTTTGGCCGAATGCCTCAAAGAGATGTCATCTCACGGAATGCAATGGTTGCGGGATATGCACAAAATTGATTTATTGAAAAGGCTTTAGAAACTTTCAAGAATATGCAATTAGCAAGTGTAAATCCAAATTCAACAACCTTTGCCAGCATACTCCCTGCCTATGCCAAAATGGGAGCTTTGGAATAGGGTATGGACATCCATCAAAGCATGAAGGATAGAGGAATTTTATCATTTGTTGTAGTTGCAACTGTCATGGTAGACATGTATGCAAAATGTGGAAGCACAGAGAAGGCACATGAACTATTGAAAAAATGCCTAAAAGAAATATGGTCTCGTGGAATGCCATGATTGCATGATATGGACAAAATGCATTTTTTGAAAAGGCTTTAGAAACTTTCAAGCAAATGCAATTGGTAGGTCTAAAGCCAAATTCCACAACCTTTGCTAGCATCCTCCCTGCCTGTGCCAAAATGGGAGCTTTGGAACAGGGTATGGACATCCATCAAAGCATAATGGAAGGGGGATTTTTGTTAGAAATTATAATTGGAAATGCTCTGGTAGACATGTATGCAAAATGTGGAAGTATAGACAAGGCGCGTGACCTGTTTGACAAAATGCCTCAAAGAAACGTGGTCTCATGGAATGCCATGATTGCAGGATATGCACAAAATAGATTTTGAAAGGATGTTCTCAAAATCTTTGAATTAATGAAGCACTCTGGAGCATATCCTAACATTGTAAGCTTTGCTTGTGTTCTATGTGCATGCAGCTATTTAGGTTTAGTGAATGATGGTTGTACATACTTCAATCACATGAGTAACCCTTATTGCATTACTCCTACAGTTGATCATTATGTGTGCATGGTTGACCTTCTTGTCTGTGCTGACTATCTTGAGGACAACCTAAACTTTATCATTAAGATGCCAGTTAAATATGTGGTGGTTGTGTGGTTGTGCTTTCTTGGTTCCTGTAAATCACATATGAATATAGGCTTAGGAGTATTTACAGTAATGCTGCTTTTTGATTTGGATCCTAAAAATGTTGCGATTCATGTTCTTCTCTCAAACATATATACAGAAGTGGGCAGTTGGGGCGAGGTTCAAATGGTAAGGAGATGTTGAAAGATGGAGGAATTAAAAAGATCCCTAGATGTAGTTGGATAATAGAAGGCAATTTTTGTCAAAAATTATAGTTGGAAATACTCTGATAGACATATGAAAAATGTGGAAGCACAAACAAGGCACACAAACTGTTTGACAAAATGCCTCAGAGATGCCATCTCATGGAATGCAATGATTGTAGGATTGCACAAAATGGATTTGTTGAAAAGGCCTTAGAAACTTTCAAGCAAATGCAATTGGCAGGTGTAAACAAAAGCAAATTTATGAGTAGCTTTCAAAGAAAAGAAATGGCCCTTAAAACAAAACAACACATGGTCAATGTATAATCCTTAGAAACACATTGAACAACCATGCGTCTATATATAATGTAAATTTCTCAATGACATTTGATCAAAACAAACATCACTCACTGTGATAATCACAATTCTGAGGATAAAAGATGCAACAAGATGTCCACCTAATAAATTATCATTTCTTAATCAACCCATTGCACAGTCATGTAGTTGCTCAAATTCATCCTTTTAACTACAAACCAACTAATTCAACTCACTATGAATGTACAGTCATGTAGCTACTCACAATCACCCTTTTATCTTAAAACGCATCAATGCCATGCAATATGAAATCAAAGAAAAGGTTTAACATTCCTACATTTCAATAGAAATATCTAATTTGTTCTATGTTAATTGTGAATGGCCCCTTTGATTGGCACTCAGGACAAGAGCCTACTTTCACTTCAGAATAGGAGTTTTGAAAGAAAGGTCCTAAAACGGTGCCACATTTGTTACAATCATACTTGACTTGTTGCAATTGAGGAAAAACCCCAGACCTCCTAGTCACTACCCCTCTAATGTGGATCATACTTTAGGTTTTTGGATTAAGGCTAGTAGGAGAAGTCCTTTTAGGAATGTATTTTCTAGTTTTGCAGGCTCAACCTTGTAAAGAGAAATGCATAAAATAGCTACAAGATCCCGAGGTTTCCACGTGAATAGAGAAGAAACATCTATAGGTATTGAATGGTATTTAAGAAGAGTTTGAAGGAATTTGTATAGTAACATTTGTGAAAACCTATCAAATATTTTACAAGGTCTGTATTATGCATTAAAGAATTTGCATTGTCTAAAAGGGCCTAGAATACTAAGCATTTCAGATAGAGGGCAGAAACTCTATGTATAAGTTCATATTCTTATAGATTGAAGATAGTTTGAGTCTTTGTTCGAGACTCCATTCTTGTTCAAGCATGTTAATAAGGACAGTGAGCAGTTTCACTACATTATACAATTGAGAAAGGCATTGAATAAGTCTATTGAATACTCTAATGATGCAATATACAGTTTGGGAAATAGATTTCAAGTATGCATAGCCTAAACAGTCATGAAGAGCATTATACAGTGGTATGTAGGTTAGGGTAATAAGCCAAACCAATGTGTACCCCTACAGGTTTTGTGATAAGACAAAAAGCATCGTCAAGCAGTGACTAAATCTATATAACAAGGTAAGGATCTTGAAGACGTTTTAGAGTGTCATATATTTGTATGAAATCATTTAGATATGTCCGAGTCATGAAGGATAATGGAGTAACTATTAGGGTTTGCAAGAATGAAGTCTAAAGAAGCATACACAAGTTTCAAAAACCCTAATGATATCCAAGGAGTATGGAATGTCTCAAGAGACCTTAGACCCTCACTACCTCCTATAGGAGGTATTGAAGAAGTCCAAGATGACCCCTGTATCACTATTTTGGAACAGCATTAGGCCTGGCAAGTTATTATAAATATTCTTAGGGATCGTCACTTACATAAGATCTGCTTATGCATTTAGAGGTATCAACATCTTCTACAGGGTCTACACAATCATAAGATATCTCGTAACCAGATGAGAATAGTAGTAGCTTTATCAAATGTTGTTTAAGAATGTCCAATGCTTTTGAAGGTCTACACAATTGTGGATGGTTTATTTATGCATATATCATTATGAAGAATCTCATGTAGCCCTACATATACTCTATAAATATGCATATCCTTCAAGCTCTATTAGACTATTTGGAAACCCTATCAAAGTTATTTCAGGTTTGCAAGCAATGTTAAAGTAGGTTCAAATGGAATTAGGGAGATCTGGAGACCTTGTCCAAAATAGCTAGTAAAATGCAGAGACCATACACAAGTCCATAAAGTTTTGGGGTAGTTTTATTCTAACATATAGAGTCACATAGATCTGCATGGGATTTATGGGACAAGGTGTTTAGAAGGAAGCCTGCACAAGTCAAACCAAAAGGCTATATGATGCACACTCCTCTGTTATTAGTTCAAGATACACTAAATTCATGAATGTAAAATGGAGTTTCTAGAAAGTTATTACTGTATAACAATCAAGTTAGGAGATTAAAAGACAAATGAGCAGTATTGACAATATGCTTAAAATCAATGGAATAATTTAATAAACATATCACAACAAACACTTGAGTCCACAATATAAAAATTTTAAAGCTAGGGCATTTAAACACAAAAAATGTCTTTCTGTGACCTGATTAATCTTACCATCTATAAAACCAAAATAAGGCAAAAGAAATGTGATAAAATAATGAAGTATAGCTTGCCTACACTAATGAAGATTTATGCCGCAGTTTCAATCTTGGAAAAGCATGAGTTGAAGAAGGTGACATCTAGACAAGTATGTACTTAAATCAAGCATCTTCCTTCACCCATTCAACATATGCAAGAGCATCTAAAACAGGGCCACTGTACTGTACATGAAGCAATCATGTTTAAGAAACTTGAATGGGCAATAAATGAAACTCATTCAAAATGTGACTAGTCATGATAGTTTACAAATCATCCCTAGCATATACAAATATCGCTAGTCTCTGATTGGAGTTAACCCTTCCATAGTAGAATATCATCTAAAAGGGCATTTATGAAGCAAATCTAAAGTGATCTACAGTGGAATCAACATGCGCAGGGTGCAGTAGGGGTTTGGAAACAGATCATAAGTAGGTTTGACACCCATATACAACAACATTCACTCATCCAATATTGCACACAGCTATCTGGTCGCACCCTATTAAGCCAACCAATACTTATTGTGACCTCACTCGCCAAGGCTGCCAGCCATCAGAAACGCCAACATTGGAAGAAGTCAGCTGGGTGGGAGGGCAAATTGCTTAAATCCAAATTTGTGCAGAAACCCTAACTGAGCGGTCAGACCCAGTGAATCCCATCTGTTGTTAGTTTGATTACATGTTCTGTAAAAGGATTTGATTGCATTTAACTCTGTTTCAAATTTTGTACCTGACTTATATTGTGCCTACTCATGACTGTAATCAGATTTCAAAATCAATTCACAAATAAATTCTAAGTTGTGGCATTCAAATCAACTATTGTTTGTCAAGAATTGTGTGATGAAATATTTTAAATGATCCATAATTTCTAACCAGTAGGAAGTGAAATATCCTTCAGTTATATAGAGGTTATTACAAGATCCTAAATTTAAGTCTTAGAAAATGAGAAATTAGAACATACCAAACCATTGGTGGTTGTCTACAACATTCCAGTAACTCTGTGCCTCGCTGCGAGGACCAACGTCTTTCCTGGTCTCCCCTCCACTGAACAAAAGTAATGTGGCCTCCTCCATGGCCGCTATGTTAATCCCTTCCCTGATGTGATCCACAAACGTAGCAGCCTGGCCCCAATGCCTCTAATACGACTCCAGGTACCTATGCTTTTTGTTTAGGGTTTCAATGAGAAGCGCAAAATGAAATGGAGGTGGGTGCCAAAATGAAATGAAAATTAAATTTGGCGCCCATATTATAAATATAATATAATATAATATTATATTATTATAATATTATATTATATTATTATAATATTATATTATTTTATAAATATTATATTATATTATTATATTATTGTATAATATATATTATTATTAGCTGATAGGCTTTTATATATGAGCATTATAGTGCTCGGAATTATCTCACATCATAAAAAAATTCACGTTGGGAAATTTTCTTAACTCTTTGGTTGTTCTCTATGAAAAGGGTTTAAAAATAACTCAGGCGAGCATATCAAATTGCAAGGTTTGAGGTGAGCTGAAGGGGAGTACGACCAGAAAACAAAAGAATCATCTTTTGAGGAATAGATCCAAGGTCATGGAGGAAATCTTCTTTTTAAAAAAGAGCTATTTGCATAGTTCTTTGTTATTCTAGCACAAAAACTAATATTTGTTTGCTACAATTTCATTACGCACATAAAAACTGAAACCCCATTACACTCACCTACATCCCACTCACACATCACTTCATGAGGGCCACCTGTGCACATATTTTCTAGGTAGATTTGTATCCACTCAATCTCAAAATGTATGGCCTCTGACACCTTGTATGTTGCTTCCTACTCTATGCTGTCCAACGCTAATTTTGCGTAATCATCTGGTTCTGCATTAATTGATAGAAATAGGAGTCAGACACATATATCCACAACAAAATAAAGTTCTGACCATAGAACATTATGAATCTCACAAAGACAAAAATGCTCAGATCCTCGGTATTCCCTACTTAGTAGATGAAAGGCAAATGCGAATGCTATTTGTAGGGAGCAAAACTCCATTATATACAAAAATATCATAACTTTCTACAAGAGATTGAATATAATTTTCCATCCCCATCTATTGTCATTTGAAATCACTAAAGCTTCATAGAGACCATATTCATACTATCTCCCAAAGGCCTATACAGCCTCTTATGTCCATCATCCTAAACAAACTCCCTAAACCCTAAACATGAAACCCTAAACCCTAAACATGAAACTTGAAACCCTAAACCCTAAACACTAAACCCTAAACCCTAAACCCTTAATCCTAAACCCTTAACCCTAAACTCTATACCCTTAACCCTAAATCATAAACCCTAAACACTAAACACTAATCCCTAAACCTAAAACCCTAAACCCTTAACCGTAAACCCTAAACACTAAAACCTAAACCATAAACCATAAACCCTAAACACGAAACCCTAAACCTAAAAACTTAAACTCTAAACCCTAAACCCTATACCCTAAACACTATACCCTAAACCATAAACCCTAAACACTAAACCCTAACCCCTAAACACTAAACCCTAAACCCTAAACCAAAAACCAAAAACCCTTAACCCTAAACACTAAACCCCAAACACTAAACACTAAACCCCAAACCCTAAACTCTAAACACTAAACACTAAACCTGAAACCCTAAACCCCAAACATGAAACCCCAAACACTAAACCCTAAACCCTAAACACTAACTCGAAACCCTAAACCTGAAACCCTAAAATCTTAACCCTAAACCCTAAACACTATACCCTAAACACTAAATTGTAAACCCTAAACCATGAACCCTAAACCCTAAACCCTAAACCTGAAACCCTAAACCCTAAACCCTAAACCCCAAACCTGAAACCCTAAACACTAAACCCCAAACCCTAAACACTAAACCCCAAACCCTTAACCCTTAACCCTAAACACTAAACCCTAAACCCTAAACCCTAAACCTTAAACCCTAAACACTAAACCCTAAACCCTTAACCCTTAACCCTAAACACTAAACCCTAAACCCTAGAACTAAAGTGAACTAAAATTATATAGTATATTTAAAAGTTTTATAATTAATAATTTTGTCTTTATTTTATTTGTATTAAGGAAGCCTTAATACCAATTCCTCTAGGGTACCCTGCATTTGTCTCCTTTTTATGTGGACTCTGTGCAGCATACAGAAACCCAAATGCTCTGATGATTGCCCGTGCCTTACTGGCTGTGGCTGATATCCCGTGACACGTCGACCACAACCACGTGGGGAATAGCTCTACCAAAACAATGAAGGTGAGGGACATGGCTCTCAACGTGCCCAGCTATGCTCCAATGAAACAAAATAAGTTAGGGTTTACCTTTAGGGTTTCAACTTGAAGCAATAGGTGCCAAAAGTGAAATTTAAATGAAATACATGTATATGGTAGCCCATGTATAATTTTGGCACCCATATTATAATATTAATAATATAATATAAATATTATATTATATTATATATAATAATAATATAATATTAAATATATTATAATATTATATTATTATATAAAGGGGAAAATAGGATTTATAGTAGTCGCTGAGATGCCTCTACCGCCGTCTGGAGTGGCTAGGGCTTCTTTCGAGGTTTCTAAGGATTCCTCTCCTCTCGCAGGCTTAAAGGAGGGGCAATGTTTACATTCCCATGCTTCAGCCACAGCAAACCATGAGTGCTCTTATGCGTTGGTCGTTGGCGGCCAAGGAAAGACAAACAGAGCGTAGTTCAATAGCCAGAGTCAACTAGCTTCGAGCCCTATTAGATGGCCTTTGTCTTTTTCAGGGTTGTTGGAGACAGGTCACTGACATGGTTGAGCAACCTCAGTCTCCTCATCATAAATGGGGGAGGACCAATGATCTAGGGGGTGTTCAAGTTCGGATCACAATGAGATGCTAATCCCTAGGGCTCTCCAATGCACAACCTCTTCCCTAATAGTTTCCTTCGATGGGGATATTGCGGATGAGGTAGCTAAAAATGTATCCTTTTTTGCAGAGAATGGGTTGGTTGGTAGATTCTGGGGGTTTTGGCCATGCCTTGCCGAGATGCATGACTGGATTACAGAAAATTGGAAACCTATTTTGGAGGGGGATGTAGAGATTTACCCCAATGCAAGGGGTTTTTTGTGGTGGCATTTGTTTCTGAGAAGGATCAGAATATAGTTCTCTGTGACTATCAGTGGAGCTAGAAGGAGCAGTATTTCTTGATGTTGAAACCTTGGCACTCCTCCTTCAACCCCCTGACTGAATCTTTTGACTTGATCCCAGTCTGGGTAAGGTTGTCCAATCTCCCCCTTCGGTGTGATCCTTGTTTTGAGGCCATTGGCAGTTCACTAGGGAAGTTTCTAGGAGTGGATGAGGGCTACTCAAATTTTATGCATGCTACTTATGCTCACATTTTTAGTGGAGATAAACATTTCAAGAGATCTTCCTGCAAATGTCCTCCTAAAGTTTGTTGATATGGAATGGAGTCAACTGCTTGACTATGAAGGATTACCTTTTCGATGTCATCATTGTTTCAACACTGGACATTTGGCTACTCAATGTTCAAAATGATGGATTGCAAACCAGGCTACCTTGTGGAAAGAAGTTGCCCCCCATCATTACTTAGTGGAAAAGGAGGATCAAGATGGTGAGGCTCCAAATGGGCATCCAAAAGTGGATAATGTTGTCACGGGCATGAATCCACAAGCGAATTCCAAGCCTCTCTAAAGGCAGTGGTTTCTTCTCCTGCAATGGAAGCTGGTGATGCTTCTCCCAATGGAAAATCCCTCACTGGTACCCCAAAGAAAACATTTGGGGCCCAAAAAGGGAAACTTGATGATCCCGAGGCCTCGATAGAATCCGCACTCATGGATCGAGATAGTGTTAAAAATGCTAGCTTAGAACTAGTGATTCTAGGGGGAGGTCAATGCAACAGAGGAGAAGTGGAGGATTTGGGTGGTGGCTCAGCGGAGGAAAATTGGACGAAGGTGCAGAGGAAAAGGAAGAAGAATGAGGTGAAATTTAACATGCAACTCTGCTCAAATTCTAAATGTGGAGTAATGGTGTAATATTGTGATCAGTGGTTAGTGTTGTCATGAGTAGAATCTGATCAGGGTGACTTGTTGATGATCCCCTATTTCAAGATGTAATGTTTATATCTATTATTTTATTTTATGGGTGCAGCACCTCAGCTGCTTTGTATAAAAAAATATATTATATTATTATATAATATTAAATACATTATAATATAAATATAATATTGTAATATTAATAATATAATATTATATAATATCATATTATATTATATTGTATTGTAATATAATATATTATTATTGTATTATATTATAATACAACCCACTCCCTCAATTCGAAATTTTTTTTTAATTATCCACTTTATTTGTGTTTTTTGCCCGATGACCAAATTAGTCATTTATTTGGTCATTTATTTAGTCATTCAACCAATGACCAAAGTAGTCATTTATAGCTGTGTTGCAAAAAGTTTTAGTCACCTGACTAAAAGTTTGGTCACGTGACTAAAAAATTTAGTCACCTGGTCATTTATTTGCCATATTTCTGCTAGTGTATCACGAGGGAAACACAACACAAAGGTGGAGGGTTAGAAATACTTACCTGCCAGTACAACCGTACTAAAATTTAAAACTTGTGAGCATCTTGGAGAGATGCTCCATCAAGTTTTGTGCAAATCTTGAGTGGTTCTTATTAGAGTGTTCTTTATTGTTAGAAAGTCCATGTGGTGCTTGTTCATCAACTCTTTGTTTATGTGAGGTCTTTGTTTGCTTATGAGGAGGAGAACCACTATTATTTCCTACTAATGATAACCGTCTTGCTCTTTTCCAATTTTTAGTTCTCTTATTTTGTTGATTCTGTCTATTGTAAGGAGAAGAACTACCTTGTACCATATCAATCTTTTCTTTTGTCAGAATCTCTTGCTTTAGTTGTTCCATTTGTCTTTCCAATGCATTTTGGTTATCTCCCGATCCTTGAAGGGATAACGGAGGAGGAACCTCAGCATAGATACCATCTCTCCATGGATGAGGTGAGTTATGAAACTTTTCCTTATCCACATCTATCATGCCAATTATTTCATCATAGTCATAATAATATTAGTTTATTCTTATGTCGTTTTGTCCTCTAGGAAGGTCTTCTAATGCGGGTTGTTTGCCTCTTGTTGTTTGCATAGGAGGCCCAACCACTCTAGATATAAGTTTTACTTTGTATCATCTATATTGTAAGAAAGATTGATCTCTTAGTGGCTTAAGGTCTCTATCAGGTTGTGGCCAAAAGTAATCAAGAGTAAAGTTGTTGTCCATTACCAAAGGTTGATATGTATTTCGTCGGATAGTTCGTACTTGTCCATGTAAAGGGAATTTTATGCAATTGTGAATAGTTGAGGGGACAACGTTTATAGATTTCAACCATGGGTGTCCTAGTTTTACATGAAAGATGTCAGATAAAGGGATAACCTCAAATACTAGATCCATGGATTTGTCAGAAGCTGTAACCAATAAAGTTATCTTCCCAGAGGTAGGCATTAAAGCTCCATTATGTATCTTAATCCTTATGTTCGAAGGTTCATAGGAATCTTGTGTCAAGTTATATGCAAAGAGAAATCCTTCCATTATCACATTAGACATGCAATTAGGATCTACAAGTGTACCATTCACCGGAATCTCCATTATTTTCATAGTAATGTAAAGAGGCCCTTAATTGTCTACAAATGTTTTGTCATGAAGTGTAAATGTAATTTCAGGTTCAGGGCTTCTTCTTTTCAAATAAGGCCTAGAGGGAATCCTAGCATTATTGTTGCGATTATAAGCCATGTGTATATGTATTCAAATGTATGCAAAATCAGATTTTAAAATATTTTCAATGCTTGTACAAAGAACAAGTGCAAAACTATGTATGAATATGACCTAAAAATGCTTGATTTTTCACCCTTTTCCCAAATTTTTAGTGCAAATCACTAAAAGAAGAGGTGTTGTGAAGATTTTTATGAGGGGAAGAAAATAATAAGGGTAAATTCAATCCAATAATTCAACAATATCCTTCACAACATGCCTATGATGCAAAACTATGTATGAATATGACCTAAAAATGCTTGATTTTTCACTTTTTTTCACAAATTTTAAATGCAAATTACTAACGAAAGAGGTGTTGTGAAAAATTTAAAGAGGGGAAGAAAATAATAAGCTCAATATAAACCCAATAATTCAACAATATCTTTCACAACGTGCCTTTAATGCAATTCTAGAGAGACGATAAGGCCAAATCTAGTGAAAATGTAAGGTTTTCAAACCCTAGTCGTGAATTTTTCCCAAGAGGACACTATGATGCAACACTACAATTATAAATCAGTCCTAATGAGTGTTTTAAAATGGTAGTAAAATATGAAACAATATTTTAACTACAAACCCTAGCTAATGCAAAACTAGATTTTTATGAAAAATGCACAATTTCAAGCAATTTTTAACAAATTAAGCATGAAAATGCAATGCAAGAGAATACTAAATGATTAATTTATGTAATTTAAATTAGATCTAATTAAAATAATATAAATTAAATTCCACTTAATTTAAATTATGCCAAAATGCAAGCCTAAGACGCTAATTTTTTCAAATTTTTCAAATTTTTTTTGTAATTTTCAAATGCAATAAGATGAATGAATGCAAATCTAAAGTTCAACACTCAGCAAGGTGTAAAATTCAAACAAACATGGGTTCACCAAAATGCTTTGGAGGAAAAGAGGGATTTAGTTTTTTTGTGGATGTGTGGGTTAAATCCTCCTTTCACTACAAACATTCAAGGACATATCAACCGAGTTGAATCACACTTTTGCAAGAGGATTCACCTACAGGTTAAGCTGTCACTTGGAATGATGTGGAAGCTTAGATGCAATCAACTAATATTTCAATTTAATGCTCAAATACCCTTAAAACCCTAATTATGTAAAATAGTAAGCAAATTGATGAATTACGTCAAATCCTTACAGATTAAGGTAGTAGGCAGAGATTAATAACTGACCATTTTTTGAGGTTTAGAATGTGGAATAGTCAGGGACACTACCACTAACGACCCTGTCCAAGGTATTGTTTTCTCTACAGAATCCTGATCTTCACCCGACACTGATATTCAGTGTATTTTCTGTTTCTGCCCCAGAAGATGCGAAGGACACCTCCACTAGCGCCCAAGTACAAGGCCAAATGTTTTCAAGAAGTTAGAATCTCTTCACATGCTGATTATCACTGTCCAAATTATTTCTGTGTTTGCAACCTCGGAAGACACTGCCACTAACACCCGTGTCTAAACAATCCTCTTCTTCAAAGATTTAGAATCTTCACATTGTCTTCCTATTCCCTGCAACTCCAGTTTGTCAAGATGTGAACCCTGTAACCTACAATCACAAAGGAGAGTGTTTAGGGGTTGTGGTGTTTAGAGGCTTGCCTCGGTCAAGCCTCAGAGAGACATTCAAGTCTTCCAAACACCATTGTCAGATAAAGAGTGTATCCCTATGGGATAGAGGCAAAAACAAATTGATGAATGATTCAAGCACAAATAGATATCACCTTGGAAGTGTAGATCTCACATAAATGAAGGCTCTTCAATCACATGAGAAGATGAAGCTAAATCTGCAATCACAAACACAATAATAATGCTTTGCTCTGCAACAATGAATATCATGGATGCTCTAAAATCATAAGTTTGCCAAAAGTTCATAATCATCTTCTAGTTTGCAAATGAAACACTAAACATGCTTATATAAGCAACTACAAACATTGAATTTCACAATTCAAACTTGAGATGTTGACATAGGACCTAAGTAATGGTCATAAAACTAACATTTGAATTTAGGGCTGACCCAAAATAGGGCAGGACTAGGGCACTAGCACCCAAGTCCACCCTCCTAATTTTGGTCAGGAATCATCAAAATAGCATCCCCTAGGTCCTATTTTCCATAACACTCAGGGGTTCTCTCATCGGGATTCAAAATTAACATACAAGATGCTCATAATGAATTCTAAGGACCCGGGAGCTAAACCTTAAGAGGGAAAAGCCCCCAAGGCGACATTTTCCAACATAACAATATATAACATGGCATATGTAATCAATCACTTACCACTATCTGGTGATCCCTCTCAATCATTTTTTGTCTCTTCATCTATCACTAGATGGGTTGGAGTTGTGACCTCCTGTGAGAAGCATGAAGAAGTTGTTAGCAAGAGACACTATATGGACTCATGATTGTTGTCATTGATGGCAACAAAGGTTATCCCACACATCTGCAAGACATGATAGGTCCTCACCAGAAGTTAGATTGAAGAAGTGTTAAGGTCCGGTAAGCAGGAACAGAGCAGTCAGTAAGGTCCGACAGATAGGTCCAGATCTCTCAATAGAAGTATCTCAGTGAAGTGCAGATTTGGGGAAGTCAAGAGGAGTATCTTGACTGATATATTCCAAAGTTTGAGCCTCCGATGTGGAAAGGATAAAGAGATATGAATGCTTGAGTGTTGGGTTCCCAAGAGACAATGTGAACAGAGGAAGAACTGACTAGCAGAATATCAGACATTATTCTGGATGTGTTACTGATGATGGAAAAGGTTCTTAAGGCATAAGTTATGTTTGGCTAACATAATTGATGACTTCTACAAGTATATGTTTGATCCGCATTACTTGGTGCGCAAGGATTCAGCCGACAGATTAGAGTTTGAGGAAATTATTAACTGTTCTAGATGCTGACTAGAAAGGTGATGAAATCACTTGTGTGGATATATATACAGGATTGATTTAGATGTGAATGTGGGTGTTGTGTGTCATGTGGTGCAAAGAAAATCAGAAGAGCAGAGTCAAGATAGCAGAAGAGGTCCGGAATGTGAAAGTACAGCTGCATCAAGAGAGAGTAAGAATGAAGTGCAGCAGATCAATCTATTAAGCTTAACCAAAACTGAACCTCAGCATGTGTGGATGCTTCTCATCAGTTCAAACATTGTGTTATCTTCCTTTATTGTAGATAGTGTGTCTCCTGTAGGCAGTGAGTCTCTTGTGAGCAGTGTGCTCGGGCAGTGAGCCCTAATTGGCAAGTGTCATTTTGTAATCCTATTCTTCTAACAGAGAATACAATCTTGGGTTAATCACCCCATGGTTTTCTCCCTTAACAGGGTTTCCACATCAAAAATATTGTGTCATGTGTATTTCCATTTCATGGTTATGTTTGCTTGTTTGAATTGGTGCTACACTAATTAGTACGAAAGTTTAGAAAGCTGAAATATTTAAGATAACTGATTCACCCCCCCTCTCAGTTATCAACAATTGGTATCAGAGCCAAGTTCCTCCTAATAGAGTCTAACAGCTTGAGGAAGATCTGGGAATTCAAATGGATGTATATGGTTTAAGGGAGCAACTCAAGACTGCCCTTGATGATCTTAAGCAGTCAAACTCTGAAGTCAATGAATTAAAGGAAAGACTCAAACAGGCTGATGATTTCATGAAAGAACTAAAAGACAAATTAAGTCTCTCTATGAAAAAGAGAAAGGAGCTACTTCAGCAGTTGGCAAGTCAAGGTGAAGCCAATGATACAAATGAAGATCTGAAGGAGAAAACCAAGTTATGTGAAAAGTTATCAAAATAAATCATTATGGTAAGACATGAAATGGAATTAGGAGTTATGAAGTTTACCCAAGAGGTTGAAGAGAAAAGAAAAACTGAAGATGATCTAAGACAATCTCTCAAGGAGAAATCAGAAGATTGCCACAAGATGGATAGAATTATCAGACATCTTGAATCTAATCTTGAAGATGCTAAAGATAATGAAGAAAAACTTGAGGATCAAATTGTCTCTCTTAAAAGGGATCTTTAAATAGCAAATGAATATAAAGAAAAATTCAAGATAAGTTATGGTCAACTTGAAGTTCTTGAAAGTCAAAAGAGGGTAGATGACAATTGTGGTCTGGGATATGAGAAAGGAGAAAGCTCCAGATCTGGTCAAAAGAATCTTAGATCAGAAAATCCAAGGAACGAGCCTAGAAGACCTCCGGTAAGACAGCCTAATGCTCAAAGATATCCACCCTTCAATGGATATTGCCACAACTGCAATAACTTTGGTCATAAAGCTAATCAGTGCAGGAAGAGAATAAATCAGACCAATACATCCTTCTCTGGACAGTGTTTCAACTGCAAAAGGTATGGTCACAAATCTCATGAATGCAGAAATATGCAAATAAACAATTCATTTAACGGTAGATGCTTTGCATGCAATAGAATGGGTCATATGGCTAATCAATGCAGATCAAGAGGATATCAATCAAATATGCAAAGAAATGTTGTTTGCCAAATTTGCAATAGATCCTGTCATATTACAAAATTCTGTAGAAGCAAGAATCAGGACAAAAGAGGTCCGGTATATCATAATCAAAATCAAGATAAGGGAAAACAAAAAGTGAATGCAGATGAAGTTCAAAGTGAGATGAACAAGATTTGGGTGAAGAAAAGTACAGAGAATGTAGGGGATGGATCCGCACCAGACTCTGGTGCTAATATTCCTTTCAAAAATTAAAAAGTGAGCTCTGGCTCAGGGGGAGACACAAAGAATACCTTGTTCCCCCATCCAGTCAATTGGTGCCGGAACTGGCACAAGACGAGTTACGGATTAAAGGGTTCATAAGAGAAACATCCAAATAAACTATGGTTAAGATTTGGAAGATCCGCAAGATGTTTAAGATCAAGATTGATCCGGTTCTTCAAGCCATCCGAATAAGGCAAACCGAAATGACTTAGGTCGAGCATTTATTGCAACTTGACATTAGGGTTTGCGGAGCATATAAGGGTTTTCTCATTAAGCATTTGTTCATTCTGCATTCAAGAAGAAATGAAAAGAGAAGCTCTGCAACAAAATTCCTCAAGCTCATCAAAGATCATTTGCAGAAGTCAATTCATCCAAAAATTGATCCGGCTAACTCCGTGAAACTGAAAGGCACAAAAGGTATTCTCCATTATCAAATATCTCTCAGTAAATCCTTGAATGATTGGTACTCCAAATATTGTGAAGATCTCTAATAGGCCTCACCCCAAATTCAAGAAACATCCATACAAATCCTTGGAAGTAGATCCCCTAGGAGCTTTTTCCAGTATTCCGCATGGTGTGTTGCATGTAGAAGATGTTAGGGCATATATTCATGTGAATATTGAAGAATTTGGGGAATCTAAGCTGGCTGATATCTATCACAATCAGTTAATAGATGATTCTTTTAAGCTCAAACCTCAGTTCAAGGCCATCCGGGATAAGCATTTTGCACAGTACATTCATTTCCCCTGTTTTGAAGAAGATGAATGGGTCCGGTACGTGTTGAACAGAGTACATGATAACTTCCTATGGTTGAATAGACCATTTAAGATTACCAAAGATGCAATTAGGGCAGTAATCGGTCTGCATTCATCCGGTGGGATACCCGTTCTCAAATCTGTCAAGAATCAGACAGTGAGTGATGCAACCGGATCAAAATTTGACAAGAGAGCTATGACAATTGAAGATATCACTGATCCGGATATCAAATTTGCATCCATGATAATTGGTTACAAAATTTATCACTCCAGTAGGGAAAATTTAGTACCGAAAATTGCAGTCTATACAGCTTATACCAATTGGGCTGATATTGTGTCTATTTTTCTACTTCATGAGTGAGCTGCCCAGATCAAGTGGTTGGGTTTGGCAGAATGACAGACCTGTTGCAATCCAAATCAGAGACTATCTTCATGGGTTTGGAGATGCCAAGACAAGAAATACAGCTCTGTGGGGTTATTTCAAGAACTTCCAAAATTTGATGCAAGCAAGAGAGAGAATTCCCAAATCTCTAGTTGAAAAGTATAAGGATACAGTTTGTTTTATGGTTGAAATTGATCAGTGCCAAATGGAAGTTGTGGAACCAAGGACAGTCTGGATCATGCCAATGGGGTATGAGGTGGATAAGAAACTTGTGGAGCTGCATGTCCAACACATGCTTAGTCAACCAAAGGATCCCAAAGTAGAAAGATTTGGAACCTTTGAAGAATAGAGTATAAAAATTCATGTGGAACTTAGACAACCGGAGGTAAAGAGGAAGGTGAGAAAAGAAGTTGAATAAGTTGCCAAAAGATATAGCATATCAAAAGAGGCACTTGATGCCAACAGGGAAAAGATGGAAAGGACTAATGAAGAGAAGAAAGAGGCAGATAAGGGAAGCAAGGAAAGTGTTCTGGCAAAATCTTCCACCCAGACCAGATCATCAAAGAGATCTGCACCTACCCCTGCCAAAAGCTCAGGGTCATCAAAACCGGAAGCACAATCATCTGGCAGAGGAGAGAAAAGAACAAAGACAAAAGCCACAAGGGCTTATGCTAGTCAAAGGGATGAAGAGGAGACTGAATTTGATGAAGAAATCAAGAAAATGAAGAAAAACAAGAAAACATCCAGTGAAACCTCTACCAGTCAAGAGGAAGAAGAAAAGACATGAATATGTTGAAAAACCCACTCTTCTCATTGATGACATAATCAAATCAGTCACAGTGGACAAAAATCTTCAGCTAATGGTTGAGTTCTATGATGATTATGGTGAAGCAGATCAGAAGATATTCCAAGATGCCACAGTCAGGTACCTAAATATCTACAACAAAGCATTTATTGAAATTATATCTTTAATCCCCAAAAGTGTGGAGAAGGAATTGGAAATAAGAAAGAACAATGCCCAAGCCAAAGACCTAGAAATCTGGGAACAGATAGCAATTCAACTATATCCTTCAATCAATCCCAAGAAAATGAATATGGTATTCAAAGATTGTAAGGATGAGTTCAGGAGCAAAGCAAGGATGAATCAATTTATGCTCAGAGAGACTGACAAAGTTGCAAAAGAGACAGAAGAGATCCTCCGGAATGCATTCAAAAGATTCAACATTATAATTATAGAGGACTTGGGTACTGATTCCTCGACTACAAGTGTTATAGAAGAGTCTACTGAGAAAATGACAGAAGAGGTAATGAATACCGGTGCAGAAACAGCTAAGGACTTGGAATCCTCTGCTCCGAAAGAGGTGGCCCATGAACAGACTAACATTTCTCCTCCGGTTTCCCCTGTTGACTCTGGATCTAAAGAAGAAGAAATAATAAAGGAGAAAGAAAAAGAGGTGAAAAGTAAAGAAGGAAGTCAAGCTGAAAAGAACATAAGTGACACTGCAGAAGAGAAAAAGAATCTGTCTCCGGAAAGAGACACTACAAAATCTGTCAAGGACTTCTTGACAAAAGAAACTAATGAGATGGATGATCCGGAATTACTAAAAGGGCCATTAGATTTTGACTCTCTATCTCCGGTACAAACAATGAAGATAGCTTCATTTGCAAATGCGAAGGTCAAAGAGAAACTACAGAAATCTCACATGGAAGACTATGAGCTTATAGAGGTAGCATCCCGAGTGTTGGAAAAGATCATGCCATCTTTTTAGAAGGATCCCACAGCCTCCTCTTCTGGTAATCTTAAAACTCTAGTCAATAGTGTTAGCACACATTTTGATTCTCTAGAGAAATCAGCTAAGGAGAAGGTCAGGAAAGAGTTTGTGGATAAGAGATTCTTAGAGCTGCAAGGGATAATTTCAAATGACAGAAGAGTTTTGGGTATTGGGATAAAAAGTTTGGAAAATGCCCTTAAGGATGGAGGTGATGTATACAAATTTTGTATATCTTGGTCTAAAACAACAGTGGAGATTGAGAAGAAAATGAAAGAATAGGAGGATAAACTGATAAAACTTTCTCAAAATTTTGATCCACTTACTACATCCATAATAAATCAAGAATGTCAAATGGTTGTAGTTTTGAATGAAATTAAGAAGCTTGAAAAAGAAAAGAAAAACAAAATCAGTAGGTTGAGTGAGCTCAGAGGGATAATTGTCCCTAAGTTAGAGGCCATGCATGAGGCCATAAACGAAGCTCAAATCACAGCCCGGACCAATGATCCAACAGATCTAAAAAGGGCAGATGCGTTTGCATTCCTATTGAGCGGTCATATATCAATTTTGGACAGAATGAAGCAAAGTTGGGCTACAGAATTCATTCAATTAAAAACAACTTTTGCAGACATACTTCAGTTTATGTAAGTATGCCATATGTATATACTTATGCGGACAAGTATAGTTAAAATTTTGAAAATTTTGGTGTGCGGACCCTACCCTTTGCCATTGATGTCAAAGGGGGAGTGAGGAGTAGTGAAAAATGAGGAATCCAGCTAAGGGGGAGCTTCAGAAAATATACATAGAGACAGAGCATCAGCCAAGGGGGAGTATAGTGTGACACTTAGTCATTTTTCACTAAGTGTTGCCATCAATGCCAAAGGGGGAGATTGTTGGCAAGAGACACTATAGGACTCATGATTGTTGTCATTGATGGCAACAAAGGTTATCCCACACATCCACAAGACATGATAGGTCCTCACCGGAAGTCAGATTGAAGAAGTGTTAAGGTCCGGTAAGCAGGAACAGAGCAGTCAGTAAGGTCCAACAGATAGGTCCGGATCTCTCAGTAGAAGTATCTCAGTAAAGTGTGGATTTGGAGAAGTCAAGAGGAGTATCTTGACTGATATATTCCAAGGTTTGAGCCTCCGGTGTGGAAAGAAAGAGATATGAATGCTTGAGTGTCGGGTTCCCAAGTGACAGTGTGAACAGAGGAAGAACTGACTGGCAAAATATTAGACATTATTCCGGATGTGTTACTGATGATGGAAAAGGTTCTCAAGGCATAAGTTATGTTTGGCCAATGTAATTGATGACTTCTACAAGTATATGCTTGATCCGCATTACTTTGTGCGCAAGGATTCAACCGACAGATCAGAGTTTGAGGAAATTATTAACTGTTCTGGATGCCGACTAGAAAGGTGATGAAATCACTTGTGCGGATATATATACAGAATTGATTTAGATGTGAATGTGGGTGTTGTGTGTCATGTGGTGCAAAGAAAAGTAGAAGAGCAGAGTGAAGATAGCAGAAGAGGTCCAAAATGTGAAAGTACATCTGCATCAAGAGAGAGTAAGAATGAAGTGCAGCAGATCAGTCTATTAAGCTTAACCAGAACTGAACCTCAGCATGTGTGGATGCTTCTCATCAGTTCAAACATTGTGTTATCTTCCTTTATTGTAGACAGTGTGTCTCCTATAGGAAGTGAGCCTCTTGTGAGCAGTGTGCTCGAGCAGTGACCCCTAATTGGCAAGTGCCATTTTGTAATCCTATTCTTCTAACAGAGAATACATTATTGGGTTAATCACCCCATGGTTTTCTCCCTTAACAAGGTTTCCACATCAAAAATATTGTGTCATGTGTATTTCCATTTCATGGTTACGTTTGCTTGTTTGAATTGGTGCTACACTAATTAGTAAGAAAGTTCAGAAAGCTGAAATATTTAAGATAACTGATTCACCCCCCCTCTCAATTATCAACAGAAGCAAAATTGAGTAAACATGAATATCATTTATGTACATTAAATGATGTGAGATAAAACAAGAAATAAAAAATGACATTTACATGTTACTGGCTCATACCTTAGTCAAAGGGTTTACATACAAAACAGTTGCAGCAATGCCCACCTTTGCTAACTGAAGAAGATGAGGAGTCTGCATATTCAACATCTTAAAATAGAGTTCAATGTTATTTACCAAAATAGATACATAACATTATTTAAATTCATAATGATTAGAAATGGTAAAATTTACCTCTGTGAAGGTTCTTGGGGACCAATGAAATCATCCTAATGGTGATGGTCCAACATCCACTTGTTCATCATCAAATTGTAACTAAATAAGATTACCATTGATATATGAAAAAAAGATTACATGTACTATATTTACGATCTTGTGATAAATTACATACTTGTTGAATGGACCTCCTCTCATAACCCTACACTAGATGACTAACACACCTAGCATGAATACTTTGACCCTAGAATTTCATAGTGCAAATAATTACATACATTAATTTTTAACTTATACTATCTACTCATATAATTAATTAGAGATTTCAAATACAAATATATTAAATTGCAAAACCTTGTAAAAAATTACCTAGGAGTCAATACCAAATGTATGTTGTAAGAGGTCATATGTGAGAACAATATCATCTAATATGGATGTGTCCATCATTTGCTGTTGCCCCTGTGTCACATCATCCTGACGCTCTAGAATGGTCGCATCTTGGGTAGTGTCCTGGGTCCCAACATCACACAATGCCCTACATGACCCGCAAAGATGGGGGGCCAACGAAGCCTATTACTCTCACCCTCTCCAGCCTAAGAAAGATCATCGTCATGTTGTGCTAAAGTCTGGGTGAGAGAACTCATGGAATGTAGTGTCTCCACCTCAACACTCTCCTTCAAAGTCAAAGGGAGTGAGACATGTTGTGGCCTCACAATGGGTCTCAGTGGATGGCCTTGGGCACAATGTGCACCCTCTCTATCCTATGTAGAGCCACCACCTCTGCCTTGGAACTCCTAGATGTCAAAGTAGTCTGGGATGTCATTGAGGTTGAACTCACAATATAGTTTTCTCAAAAAATATTGGGGGTCCTCATTATTATTACAAGGGAGGTCATCAAAAACCATGTACCATCTATCCCAAAAGTTTTGGGATATTGCTTGATCCACACACTAATGAATTGGGAATCATTTGCAACTCTCATGTAATGGTCATTTCATTTTAGGATCAATAAAAAGTGCACATAGATCACTTTTCAAAAAAAAATTATCTTTAACCTTTTTGTATGATAATTTATTGACCTAAAATTTTTGACACTCCTCCCTATAGTCCTTCCAATCGGTGATTTTATTTGTTACAACTTAGTCAATATGAGAAATAATCAACTCTAGTGAAGTGGCAAGGGTTCTCCTGTGATTGTTGCTTATATTCAAATTTTTCAATGTTTCAACTAAGGATTGAAGTTATTTTTTGTTTTCTTTGATTTACCTTAAATAATTTGGTTGGGTGTCACGTGGAGGGGGAGGATGTGAAGGCAGAGTTTGAGGGTTTTAAGGTTGCTCTTCAGCAGGAATTTCAAGATCTGGATCAAGGTTTTGCAATGATTCATTAACCTAAAATTGAAAAGAAAAATTCAATTAAAACAATGAAAAATAAATTCATTTTGTTTTGAAATGAAGAAAATTGATAAAACCCTACCTTCTTGAGTTGCCTGACTTTGTTGCCCTCGTTCATGGTGGGATTGGCAACACGACATTGTGTTCGATGGTCTTCTCCTTCAAATCTCTCAACACACACGTTAAAACCCTAGTTGTATTTTGGATGCAATAGGAAAATGAGAGTGAGAAAGTGAGGCCACGAGACTATGTTTTTTCACTTTATTTAGCAGTCAAAAACATGATCACGTTATGGTTTCCTAGAACAAAAAAGTGGGGTGGCCACTTTTTGGCCCCCATCTTCATGCACATGCCCTATGAAAAGATGTTTAGATTAATAAATATATATTATGGATGGAATATGCAATGATGTGGAAAATGCTAACATGAGTAATGGTTGTAGGTGTAATGGTACAATCATATTGATGAATACATCAATATTGGAGGGTGGACATGGATGAAGACATAAGAGGGTGTGGATAAAGGTCTTGTGCACATGGAGTAACTTAAAAGTAATTAGTAAATGGAGAGGGTTTTGTCGAACCATTGATGAGAGGGGATGTAGGGTTTCAACCCAAACCCCTACGATAGTTGGTGGGAAGTGTAGTGTAGAAGGAATGGTGGGAGGATTGGTTCTTGGATTTTGGAGCCAAAAGGGGATGAGTGTGATGATGTATAGGAATATGCAGTTTAGGCACCCATAACAAGGGATGTGGGTTATCAATCCAAGTCTTGTGGGAGATACCAAACACTGAGATTCTTGAGAGGAGGGATAACTTTGAATGCATTTAAAATACTACATATGTAACTTGAGCACTTATTTTGATATAGCATGAGATGTTATACACCAAGGTATAAGGAACCAAGGTGACAATGTATCCCATGCATTGGATTGACATGAAAAGAAACAAACAAGAGGTTGTCTTTGCACAACACAAGACACATGATGGACATTGTGTGGATTGTGCAAAAAATAACCAATAGACAAAAGGATATCTTAGTGTCAAGAAAGGCTTGAGCGGGCCTTGGTAATCCTAAAACTAAAATGACCATACAAAAAAACATCCAACAAACAAAAGAGCATGCCCTTGTGATTGATGCCTCATAAGTGTACCATGATATGAAGGATTGTAGCAACCTTGAGGATAACATAAGGAAGTTGAAAATAATATAATCAAGACAAAATAAAATAATTATTAATTAACCATACACAATCAATCCTTTTCCAAAGGGTCGGATGGATGATAAGGATGCCTAATGTGGGGAACAATATATATCCCACAAAGGTGGATGTGGGGTTTGTCAAAGGGGGGTAAAAAGGATAAGTCACGTGTATGTAGTTTAGGTTGTCGACGAGTGCCTTGATTAAGCTATAGAGTAAATGATGTATATAACGATGTTGGGTGATTAAGCTCATGTGTTTTGGGGACAACCGAGAAGGTTGGAAGTACTAGGATCTAGGGGGATAGAGGAGGGGGTATGATGAGTAATCAGGTTAATGGTATAGGATATCTATGGGGAGATGGGAGGAAGGGCAGTATCAATGGTTGGCATTTTGTGCAAGTTATGGGAGAAATCCTATCGCCCAACTTGCAACTCATTTATTTTCATGTGGTAGCCCAGTATCAGGACCAATTGTGTATCCCCTTACCCCACACTATCACTGTGAGACAAGAAATCTATGGAGCGTGAATATGTGGGGTGTGGTTGATTAGGCCCATGAGGGTATCAGGGAGGTGAGACATCACACCTGTCCCATAGGGATGGAACAAATGGGTAGGGTGTGTGTGGGATAAGGATGAGAATGGAGTTGGTGCACTTCAACAATGGGGGATAGTTGAGATGAAGAAGGATGAGGGTGGGTGCATGGAGGTGGATAACATGATTTAATTTGAGTTACAAACATCAATTCAACACAAATCTCAAATTCCCAAGTTGTACCTAGCAAATACAAAGTTGTGGAAAATTAATAAGGCTAAAAGAACGTATGTGTTTATGCAATGGGGGATGTGAGGAGATGAGGGACAACTTACTTGATCTTATGTGGTAGTGAAAAGGATGCACTCAGAGGATGGGTGGGGTTTATGGAAGACATTCTAGAGGATAACGGATTGAGTTTCTACACATGATGCATGCGAATAGGTTTTCATCATGGCACTTATCCTATGTGCCACAAGATGTAGTTTTCACCATAAGATGAATTATTTCTCTTTACTTTTTTTCTCTTTTTGTACTTTTTTTATTTTTTTGATATTTTTGTGATCATTGTTTTATTTTTTATTATTTTTAATGGGGTATTCAATGGCCTAGGTATAAAACCTCTAGAGATGGATGATGTTCATGGGTTCTTCAAGTTATTCACCTTCGGGAGTGGCTAGATGATATGCCCTAGAACCATACTTAGAGACAACCACATAGGGGCCCAACCAATTGGGTTCAAACTTGCCTTGTCTCATTCTTGAAGATTTTTTTGATTTTCTTTTAGGACCAAGTCACCTACAGTAAATTCCCTGTCATGGATCTTCTTGTTTATGATTTACGGATCCAATTCTGGTATGTCTGGAGATGATTCAAGGCATTGAGGCACCATTCATCTAATAACTCTAACTCTTGTAGGCGTGCAACACAATATTCCTCTTCAGGTATAATATTATGCAAAGAGATGTGCAAGGAGTGGTGTTTGGTCTTAATTGGCAATATTGCTTTAGAAATAATTACAAGTGAATATGGAGTGTCTCCAGTAGGTGTTTGGATTCTTGTGCGGTATGCCCAAGGGCTAGATGAATATGGAGGTTCTAATCACGACCAGTTTCATTGACAACCTTCTTGAGGATTTTTAGCAAGGTTTTATTAGTTGCCTCGGCTTAGCCATTTCCTTGGGGATTGTATGGAGTGTACCAGTGATGTTGAATATGGAAGTTCTCAAAGAGTACAAACATCATTGTTTTTGAAGGGTTTGTCATTATCTATGATGGTAGCGGATGGGATTCCATAATGACAAATGAGATGATATAGGATTAATTTAGTGATTAAGGAACCAGTGGTAAACTTGAGGGGGATGGCTTCAACCCACTTTGTAAAGTATTCAATGGTGTTGATGATGAATTTATGGCCATCAGATGAGGGGGGATGAATTTTTCTAATGAGATATAGGCCCCATTGAGGGAAGGGCCATGGTTTTGTTATCATTTATAAAGCTTGAGAAGGAGCATGAATAAGGTCTCCATGTTGCTGACAAGGTTTACACTTCTTCACCTATCCCCAAGCGTCGTGCTCCATAGTTTGCTAGTTGCGTAAGGGTTTTTTGGTGAGAACAATACTGATTGTATGAGCACTGCAGATACTAGCATGGACATTTTGTAGTGTGACATAAACCTCTTTTGCATTTGACATCGTAATAGAGTGCCATCAAGGGTATCAGAGATAAAGGGTATTGACAAGGATGGTATAGTGTGAGGCTTGGCAAAAGAGAGATCTTTGTTGTTTGTGAGAGAAGTTAGGTGGGATAGTGTGATTTTGGAGATAGTTGCAATTGTGATGATACTAAGGGGACTCAAGACCAATAATTTCACATATAAATTTAGATTCTCCAACTTTGTATGCTGGCATGAGGAGTTGTTCCACAAGAAATTCACATTGATGACTATCATGTGGCATGTCTAGGAAGGACCCAATAGTAGCCATTGCATCAACTACTTTGTTATGAAGTCTAGGCACTTGTACAAAATGCATATAGATGAAGTGGAGCTTGTATTCATCAAGCATTTGTTTATAGGGAAACAATTTGTCATCTTTAGTGTGGTATTCATTATTGACCTACTTAATGACCAATTGGGAATCACCATAAACTTGTAATTGTTAATGTTCCATTGAGCTACTGCTTTGATTTTGATAATCAAGGCTTCATATTTAGCCACATTATTTGTGAATGGTGTTGCACCCCAAAAATTTTGTTCCCAAGCCTTGTATTTTTTATTATTTTCAGCCAAGTCTCAATGCTTTGTCTTTACTTTTGGTTGCCTTAACGAACTTTAGAAGTCGCATGTGTTAGAGTTTCTTTAACCTAGTCATTGAATTCATGAAGTTCACAACCCTTCTCGCATGGTTATAAAGTTCTCGAACCCGCTGACTTCCCGACCATGTATTGCATAGCTGAGTATTAATCTTTTCTCTTGTAGTCACTAGGTTGGAGGTTTTCCAAACTTTGAAACCCCTGACCTAAGGTTCTAAAGTTCCAATATCTCACGACTTCATGACAAGAAGGTGGTCAACTAGTTCCCGAGGCTCATAATGATCATTAAATGATAGGAACGACACACGAAAGGACTATCTTTTCAAGAATTTTTGAGAAGTGGGTAAATCTAAAGGCTATGTCCTCGAGGCATGCATTAAATGCCACGTCAACTTAGCATTTAAAAAACTTAGTAATTTCCCTCCAGCACACGTAGTCTCTTTCATTTTCTTGTAAATTTTTTTCTAAGTGATGCAGCAGCCATTTCTCACTTCGCTATTACTCCTTTTGTACTCAGTTGTTCTCTACTCTGCAGCGGTAATGAAATTCAAATACTAGGGAGTTTCCCATAATTCTAAAATTGAAAATAGTTGGTCTGGTATTAGTGATACTAAGCTTGGTCACATTGATTTAGAGGAGTTCTGGTCTCGTCTGCAACAAGAAGACAAGTCTCCACTTGCAAAGAAGATACTACAAAGTGGTCTGGCGCATGCAGGAGGGTTCCCTGTCTCTGTGCAAAGTGAATAATTAGTCATGGCTTGTGTGAGGAGATACATCCTAGAAACTTTTGTAATCAAAGCCAAAGACGGGACTGTGTTGGGAAGAATTAATCCAGAAAGCATCATTCGTGCATTGAAAATTCCTGAAAGGCAAGATTTTGAAGAAATGTCCATCACTATTGGAATGGATTTCTTCCAAGCTAACGAAGACTGGTGCAAGAACTCCATTGCGCGGAATTGGTTGAAGTCAGAGAAGAAAGGTAAGTCTCAATTGCCTCAAAAACTTAGAAGAGCCCATTTCAAAGATGCAATTTTAGATATGATTACTTTACTGCATAGAGTAGTAGGAAGTGAAAATACAGACTCTTTTGAGGACTGGATGTGCCGTTTCATTTTATTAATATGCAGTGAAGATAAATACATAAATTGGACTGAGATTGGACTGAGATTATCAGTTTTCATTTGAATAAGCAGTTAATGAGATTTCAAGAGACTTTGACCTTTCATATGTGTTCATACTTGGTTTACATTCTAGCCAGTCAAGAGGTTGTTTGGGATGGGTTGAGACCACATGGGTCTTTAAATCCAAGCACACCTGTGTTCAATTATTTTCCTCAATTGAAAAGGAATGTTGGAATGAAAGACTACCACCACATAAACGATGCTTTTCTGATATATGTACTGAGAAAACTAGATGCAAACCCTGAACTAAGGATTTCACCATAAGCCACTTCCCTAATCATGTAATATGGAAGATTTTATATTCAGTTCGATAGTTTACCTATCTAAGAGTAGGGGGTTATGAAAATGCCCCAACAAAATTACCAAGTTACCCCAGTGATTTTCTCATTTGTCTAGGGGTATGCAAACAAATGTCTATAGAGAATGTTAAGTATCACAGTATGAAAAAGAAGGGGTATGATTTTCCATTGAAATTATCCTCCTACTCATGTAAAACAAATGAAGTTTCTAGGGGAGTAGAACATGTTTTGGCTTAATTCAATTTGCATACTTTGTCAATGAGATCTAATTTTGATAGTAAAAACTATGTGAAGCAAAATTTTCATGGCTCTGGTTCCTATGAGCATCGCCTGACTCTGGAAGACTTTTGGGAAGATTGCATAGATGATAGGGAAGTTCAGAGGAGGAACTGCATGAGACTCACTTTGAGTCAAATTCAGGTTTTTGGTCTCTCTATTTACATCCCATAGGGTGTAAAAGAAAATTATGAAATCATTGATGAAGAGTATCAAGCCCTGGTGACTAAACCTCTTCCCTGATTCAATTGGTCTGAAAAAGAAATTGTGGATTTGAGAGTTTGCTCTACTGCTATAATAAAAAGAACTAAAGATTGGTTGGCTAGGAGATGGCGTGGGAATTTGGTTCACCTCATAACTCAAGGAACCATAGAACTAGTGATCAAAGACCTGCACAGAATTCTGGTGCATGCACTACCTCAGGGAGACAAGAAGCTTTACAGTCTAATTCCAATTCTCAATCTAGAGGAGATGGAGAAAGGCCTGATAAAGCCCTAAAATTGAAATCAATCTATGAATTGGATAGCCTCCCTTCGTCTACTTCTACCAAGAAAAGTACTCCAGCCAAGCCACCGCCTGTGTCTTCCGATCCTATTTTTCAACACATTGTTGATGATGGTTCTTTCCCACCATTTTTAGAGATTCCTTCTTCCCCCGCTTCTGAAGAGGTGTCTGTTTCTATTTCCATTGATAATCAGGTTAATGTTGTTTCTAACAATGTCAGTACTGGTTTGGTATCATCTTCACCAAGTTGGTTGAAGAAGGTTGTAGATAAGAAGAGAAAATCTGTGCCCACTGTTACAGTTGCCAAGTTGCTATAGACCACTTCTAAGCCCAAAAAGGCTAGGAGAATGTCAAGAATGGTTAATGATGCTCCCACTGGACATCAGATGTTAGAAATTATGGATCATATAAATGATTTGAATGAAGAGGAGATTACTGAAGCTGATTATAAGATAAGCCACATTGATTTGGGTCCTTTTACTTTGGAGGGAGATTCATATCATGCTAATTTTTCTGTCAATGCTTTAATTAAAAGGGCTAAAGAAGAAAGGAAAGAGAATATAAAGCTTCAGTCCCAAATTTTGTCTTTAAGCAAATTCATTCAATCCATTGTATCACCCACATCATAGGAAGCATCCAACTTAGAGATGATTGGAATTGATGCTAGCACTGTTCAACAAATTAAAAAGAATCAAAACTTTGCTAAGGCTGTTGCGGAGTGGGTGGAAAAGTTATCTTGTGATATGTTATTTTTCTTGACCAAGATGATATAGAATTACTCCCAAGTGCATAACAAAAGAAAGGAATTGATCAGTGAACTATAGCAGGTGAGGAAGGAACAAGGTAGTACTTATGTGCTTTCAAAATAAGTTGTTGAATTAATAGCCTTGGATCCTATAACACTCATGAAAGAAAATTTAGCTAATGATCCCTGTGAGATTGACCCATCCTGGGTTGATTTGTTGGATTGGAAGCTAAATATGTATGATAATCTTATAGAGCATATTAATAAAGCTTTGCAAGATTATCTAAATCTAATGATTGGTATTCAAAGGGATTGCCGAACATTGGATGTAAATATTTTGGATGAATTTGGAGAAAATTTGCGAGATCCTAAGGAAATTACTATGGAGGCCAAAGACATGATTTATAAAGAACTTGTTGATCCTGAGACTGTCTCTGGTGAATCACTGGGTAAATTGGGTTTAATTCATGTTTATCTTAGAGGTTTCAGAAACAGAGATGAACTCATTCAAGAAACTATAGCAGGAGTAAACAAAACTTTGGCAAAGTTTAGAACCAGGTTAAAGATCACCTCAACAACAGGGAGTAAGACCATCACAGCTGTCATCACCAAATATCGAGAGTATAGGTTAAGAGTAAAAGTACATGAAGCAATGGCTGAAGACCAAGGTGGCGAGAGTGTCGAAGACACCAAAGAAGCTGAGGGGGTAGTGAGTTGATTTTATTTTCTTTCATGCATTTCTAATATTTGGCTCTTGAACTTCTTTAAAAGACTTTATTTTAAAATGGTTGTCCCCAAGAAACTGCTCTATTTCTAAAGATAGTTATTATCTGAACATTATAAATATGCTATAGGCAACATAGTATGGATCTTTTTTTTGGGTAAACTTTGATTTTCTCAATTAAGTTAGATACTTCTGATACTTGTTTCAGTTTCTATCTTTTTCAATATGGAAAAGATATACTGTTGAATGGTTTGAGTATATATCTTTGTGTTGTGGTGTTTTGGATCATCATTCTTCTTATGTCGAATGTTATGTCAATGGTTTTCTTTCCTGATATTGGAATTTTCAGTTGGTGATCTTATTGTTGTGGATATCTATCTTTGAATAAATATGTCATGGTGATGGGAATTTGAATTCCTTATTTGAGTTAATTTTTGAAGTCTTTGAGCTTATTATAGTCATTTAATACATTTAGATGTGTGGGATTTCCTTTCAAAGATTTCTGGTTAAAAGCGCTACCTTTTCTTGCTTTCCGGTTAAAAGCAACATATAATTTAATTTAGTGTATATCATTTGAAGGTAGCTGGCACATTGTAAAATAAGCAGAGTTAGTTATAAAAAACCATTATAATTGACTCAACTGTGGTTACATTTGTCATTATTTAGGCGAGAGAATATAGAGTTGAATGACAAATCTGTCAACCAACACATGGGAAGGAAAGCCTATATGCCTTGGGAATATAGTCTCCTTGGGGAGTGACCAAAATTATTCCAGCCCCTGAGCCATGACTTGTAAATGAACCATCGAAACATAATTTATAGATAATTGATTTTGTAGTTGTAAGGATGGACTCATCTGGAAAATTAATAGTGAGAGGTTGATGGTCGGCGAGAGGAGCCTCTACTAATTGATCTGCCACAACCTAGCCTTTAATAGCTTTGCGATCCATATATTCAATATCAAACTCAATGAGTAACATAACCCATTTATCCATTTGTCTTGTGAGGGAAGTTCTAGAAAGAAGGTATTTGAGAAGGTCAACTTTTGAGATGAGCTTAATTGAGTGGTTTAACATGTAGTGTCATAGCTTTTGAGAGCTAAAAAGATAGCTAGGCATGCTCGTTCTATAGGCGTGTAATTAAGCTCATAGCCAACAAGGGTCCTACTGATGTAATAGATAGCCATTTCAAGACAAGTTTCATCATGTTGTGCTAAAAGTGCCCCCAGTGTGACTAAAGTTATTGATATGTACAATAACATGGGTTTTCCAGGGATGGGTGCCATGAGTATTGGAGGTTATGCTAAATATTCTTTGATTTGGTCAAATGTCTATTGATAGTTTTGGTCCCACTTGAATTGTGCATCTTTTCAAAGCAAGTGAGAGAACGGTTGGCACTTATCAGTGAGTTGGGAAATGAATCTATAGATATCCTAAAGTTTTCCTTTAAGGTCATGAAATTGCTTCAAATTCTGTGGTGGTGGCATTTATGTGATGGCGGTGACTTTAGTTGGATCAACTTCAATTCCTCTATGAGAAACAATGAAGCCCAAAAAATTTCCCAATGTTACCCCAAAGACACACTTCTTGTGATTGTGACGTATCTTGTATTCACTTAGGCACTCAAATATGCATTGTAGCACTTTAGGATGTTCAACCCTTGTTCTAGATTTCCCAAGGAGGTTGTCCACATAGTCCTCTCTGATTTTGTGTAGCATGTCATGGAAAATAGTGGTCATGGCTCTTTGGTCTGTTGCCCCTGCATTTTTGAGTCCAAAAGGCATTACTTGCCAGCAATAGGTGGCCCAAGGACACGTAAAAGTATTTTATGTTGGTCTTCGGGGTGATTCTGATTTGATTATACCTAAAAAATTCATCCATGAGGGAGAGCATTTCATGACCAATTGTCAAGTCAACAATGATGTCAATGTTTTGGGAGCGATAAATCATCTTTTAAACATACTTTGTTTAAATCTTAAAAATATATACAACATCTAATGCACCCAAATTTCTTAGCAATAGGAACTATGTTGGAGACCCATTCAGCGTAATCAATAGGGAGAATGAAGCCTACCTCCTACATTTTTTGTAGTTCTTCTTCGACTAGCAAGGCAACTTGAGGATGCATTTTACAAAGCTTCTATTTGATAGGCTTTGCATCTAGATGTACCACAAGATGATGAACTACCAATGAAGGATCTAAGCCTAGCATATCTGTGTAGGACTAAGCGAAGATATTGGTTCTTTCTGGAGTATAGATAATATATTAGGTTTTTCTTCGTTGGTGAGGCCCTTTGCAAGGTGGGTAATTTTGGGTTGTTCTTTGGTTCCAAGGTTGATCTCTTCTGTGCCCTCAATTAGGATAGTTGAACATTACCACCAATGTGGAGGCATGTGAGGAAGGTGGAATTCCTTATCTCCTAGCACATTGGAGAGTTTTTCACTAGGAGATGTCTTTATTTTTCTTTTGTGTCTAATAGCGCCTCAAAGAGGTTTTCACTAGAGGACATTTTTTCTATTTTTTTATTTTTTATTTTAAATAAGGAACTCTTGCTCCCCAAAATAGGCGTCAACATTTAGACAAACTTCATACTTTGATGTGTCAAAAAGTTCGAGGAATGTATTGAGAGCCTCATCGTTTTGGAATACATCGAGAGGCAGTGGTCCGTGTTGGTCCTAGTTGATGAGGTTGGGATGGACAAGAGGGAGATCGATGAGGAAAATGGAATTATCAAGGAAGATGCATGATAGTTCAAGATCTTCACATGAAGCTATCATGATGTTTGGTGCGATGTTGTCAATAATAGGAAGAGGATTAGTTGTGATTTTTTAATGTTCACAAGGACCCTTGATTTTCACAATAGGAAGCACATATCCTAAGCCAAAATATTTGGCATATTGATTTGGTGAATCTGGTTCTATCGAAATAGGCTTGGTAGGTCCTTGCTCATTAATGCCAAATCCTTTTCCCTAATAAGGCATTTTTTCACATATTTGATACGACACATGATATTTCTTCTTTAGCTAAGTGGGGTCGGTGTATTCTTTATCAGGCTCATCATGATATAACCAATTATCTAGGAAGTCTGTGATTCCTTCTTCTTCTCGAGGTATCTCTGTTGGAGTGAAGGGAATTTTATCATTTTGCCTGTGAACCTGTTCACAAGATTTTTTGGGCAATAGGCACCCATGAGACTGAAGGGACAAAGGGAATTGCCCCACATGGAAAGCATTATGAAGTTCATACTCCCCACAACCTTTGTCAATGATTTTGACCTTAGACACTTGAGGGATCGAGGTAGAGTGGGAGGTGGATGGTTGAGATGAAGTGGATGTTTCAAAAGAAGTAGATGGATGGGATGCAATGTCTTTGATATGGACCCCATAAGTGCTAAAGTAGTGGAATTACCTATCATATACGACTCCCAAAGCTTTGCAAAAGTCAAAGGGTTGTTGATCGGCATGGATAGTGACTTCCATACCATTATGTGGAAATCTAAGGCATTGATGATAGGTGGAGGGAACAACTTGCATGGCATGAATCCACGATCGACTGAGGAGGAGATTATAGGGGAGGTCAAGATTGACAACATGACATAGGGTAGGTTGTGTGATAGGACCCAACTTGATGGGAAGGCAAATGGTACCTTTAGATTGTCTTTCTGTATTGTCATATGCCTTGATAGAAATCACCAAGAGTTCTAGATTATCTGCCGAATACCCCAATAGTTTAATAAATTTTAATGTACATAAGTTCAAACTAGATCCATTATCCAAGAGAAAGGTTTGACTTTATGTTTGACGATTTGGACTTCGATGTGGAAAGCTTTATTATGCGAGGGGTCGATGGGTGGCATGTCGAATTGGCTAAAGGTGAGGTGATATGAGGATGATAGTTGGGAGACAAGATTTTGGAATTTCTCGGGTTGAATGTCAGTGGGGACACGAGATTTTTGGAGGGTTTTATCGAGTATATCATGGTGGATGGAGGATGTCTTGAGAAATTCTAGGACGGAGATTTGTGTTGGCATTTTTCCTAGGTGATCTAGGAGGTTATACTTAGGTGCTGGGGTAATGGAGAGCAGAGAAGGTCCTTTAATGGTTACCTATCTGTGCCACATGGTGATAGCACATTTGAGGGTTTTTTTTATCTTAATACTGGAGACACGTGTGGAATCAAAATCATTTCTACCCACAACATTGTCATAGTTATAAGGGACACTGTTGTACTGGATATGATTGGTGTGATTGTTTTGGTTGGCATTGGAAGATGACAATTGGTTATGATTGGGAGGGGATCCCGGTACATTCCTAAGCCATCATTAGGTGATGTATTGGTACTTCCTTCTACTTGTATTTCTTTGTGGTCAACAAGGTCTTGGCTGTAATTCTTGAGTTTCATGTGTTTGGTCGTGGAATATCCTTTGATGCAATGGTAGTCACAATATTCATTTTCTTTGTACCAAGTAGGCTTGGATTGGTTTTCATCGAATGGTTTGGTTGTAGGGAACACAACCATGTTGTCTTAGACCAATTTTTAGAAAATAACTTCAATAAGTTCCCCTAGTGAAGTGTTTGCATTTTGGATTGTTGGGATTGTTGTGTTTGGGTTGCCCAAGTGGTACAGAGACATTATTTGGTTGCGAAATAGTTTATCCATCGAGGTGTCCTTTGGTTTAGGTGCAACAACTTGTATGTGTTTGGTGTCAGTAATGCCATCACCTCTAATTTTTTATTTTTGGCCCAAAACTTAGGCTTGTCATGAGAAGTTTTGTCATGGGTATTTTGTTATAAATCTTGACCAAGCCTTTGGAAATAAGGACCTTTTCAATTGTGACCCCCTTGTCAATGATTTCGTCAAATGTGTAAGCAGAATGAACTTGTAAATGGAAGGCCATTTCTTGATTTAGATTTTGAATAAATATATTGACAAGTTGCTTTTCTAGCATGGTCTAGGGAAGTCACTTAGTGAGTGATCACCATTGTCGTAAGTATGACACAAAACTTTCCCCACTACGTTGCTTGGAATTGCAAAGATCAAGCATAGCGATTTCATGTTCAACATTATAGGAATAAATGTACAACAAATTTTTATGTCAAATCAATGAAGGTAGAAATAGAGCCATGGGGTAGGTGAATGAACCATTCCAAAGCTTGTCCACCTAGGCTGCGTGGAAAGAGGTGTAATAGATATTAATCATCATAAGAAACCTCTTGGCATGTCGTAAAAAGTTATTTGACATGGTCACAGGGGTCTCCTTTTACTTTGTATTTGTCAAACTTAGGTATCTCAATGTGTTGGGGGAAAGGGACCATGGTCATTGGTCGATCTAAGGGGTACGGACACAACTCATCAAACATGTAATATTTATTTTGTGTGTCGAGTTGTAAATGCTTTAAAGCATGTTTCATCTCTTGCCATTCCAAATTGAAGGGAGTAGTAAGAGGAAGGTTTGGTGAATAATATGTGTGATATGATGAAGGTGATTCCATTTGTTGTGAATAGTTTGGAGGTGCATTCATGGGATTGATGTTTTGTGGTTCACTTGGAGATAGATATGTGTAGGTATTGTGTTGTTGATGGGCCAAATTTTGTGAGGGGAGTTTGATATTTTGAGGGTGTGATGTATTTGGATGGGTGGTGGAGAAATGTGTCCATTGTTCGAGTTGATGTTCTTGTTGATGTTGATGTTGTGGTGGTTGTGAATGAATGAGTGGAGGATTACTCATTTGAGGATTGTGTTGGGATGCGGCTATGCGTTGAAGAAAGGATTGGTGAGTATATGAATAATATGTGCTATGTATTGAAGAAAGGATTGGTGAGTATATGAATAATATGTGTGTTGTTGTTGGGATTGAGAATGAATAGGAATGGGTTGATTTGCTGCAAGATTTTGGTGAGATGTATTGTGTGGAATTGGTTCTTGGTATGTGTTTGGAGGATGCATGGAGTGGGTTGTCATGTCCCTTTGTAGGATAGAAAGTGGGGGAAGTGATTGTGGAATGGTAACCATATTGGTGTTTGTGGCTTGGATCGATGTGGATGGGATCCCATAGATAGGTGCTTTAGGAAGGGTGTTGGTAGGCAGTGGTTGACTACCCCGGCCCAAGGATTACCGTATACAGGAGTGGGTGGTGTGCTATGGAGAAGGCTTTTCAATTTATCTTGGTCAAAATAGTGAGGGAGTCTAGCTCCCTCATCAATAAGTTGTTCAAGAAATTCATCCTTATGGTCCCTAATGAAGTTTTCAAATTTGTCATGTAGCCTTTTGTCATTAAGGAAGTCAATAAAATGAGGGAAGTATTTTTGTGATGCTTCTCCCACTTTGGTTTGGTCTACATACCCTTCAGGGTTGCTTGTGGGTCCAATTATGTTTGTAGTTGAGTATTCCATGAAAAGGTTTCTCTTCTTCTAGAATCCATTTGTCTCTTAGCTTGTGATTGTGTGATGGGAAGCATAAAATGTTAAATATGTGTTGGATGTCAAGGTGATTGGATGTTTGAGGATGATGTTGGTTTAAGAGTTTTCTAAGTATTAGATCTTGAATGTGATGCTTGAATGGGTGATTTTTGACTTTCAATACTTGAGATAGACAAAGTCCTCAAGCAATGGGAATCAAAAAGGGATTTAAATTAACCTACTATACTTAAGATAGGCTATGTTCTTAAGAAATGGTTAATTTTAGTTGACAGACGGATGGCGTATGGGTTATCTACTTGAGATGGACAAGTCCCCAAGAAAACATGAGAGATGATTAGTTATTCAAGATCTAAGACAAATTATACTCTTGTGAGGATGATGTTTTGGTTTTGGATTTTCAGATTGGTTGATGTAAAATCAAATAAGAGAATTTGATTTGGGGATAAGTGGATGTTGATTGGTATTGTGGAGATGATCAAACTAAGGTTGTTCACGGATTCTTATATGTTGGATGATGTTTGATGATTGGATATGACAAGTGATGTTGGGTGGATGATGAAAATGACAGGACTAGATAAGGTTGAAATGATGTGATGGATATTTGACAGAGTTGAAACAAATCTACTAAAACACGGAGCAGATCTGCTAAAACAAAGTGTTACACCTGCAACAAGTGACTACATATGACAAATGTTCTGGATAATTAGTGGAATACCACTTATCTGATCCACCAAAAGATATTGTGTATATGCTAAAGGCTAAGTAGATTCATTGAAACAAGTAGTGGATCTGCTAATTTGGGTGCAGTCTGATAGCAAAAGGATTGATTGATCAAATTTCAAGCAAAACAAATTCTTGGTTTGGACTTTTAGGGGAGTTATAAGACTGATGACAAGTACGGGTCTCTCACAAGAAGACACACCAAACACACAACACCCTAAATTTAGAAAAACTGTGTGTATAAGATTATAATCCCACCTTGCTAGCTTTATTTAGGCATAACATGTAAGTCCCATGAGGAGGATAACTAACTGCTTTTGATCACCCAGGATCACTCTATGGCACAAGGGGAGATAATACATGACATGCATGATCATTTTCTAGAGGGAATTTACACTTAGCGATAGAATCGATGTGGCTTATGCTATGAGTAACTTCCCAAGCCTAACTGGTGTCTAGTGCATTACAATCTTATACAACCAAAGGGTCTTAATCTAGGATAAACAAGGTGTCTAGGGCATCCTCTATATACTCAAGGTACAATAAGGCCATAAGACCATGAACAAGATTCCAAGCAACTTGCCACAAACTCTCACTACAAATCTCAGTGAACCGAGGATCTTAGAGATTAGTTTAGTACACAAGTCGTGTTCACCATTGAGGTACAACTTTCACTCTCTTCCCTTTTGTATACCCTATTGGTACACGTGGTTGAGGTCATCCTTATGGGTGATGAAATTCCTAGCAAGCCTCCTAAAGGGAAGGAATATCACTCACTTTTGATCTCCTAGATCACACGAAGCACAAGGAGAGAGCATATGTGAAGTGATACCCTAGATATGGACATAAAACAAAGGGGAATAGAAAAGACTTTTGATCCCCAAAATCACCCAAGGGTACGAGGGGAGAGCATGTGCCTTTAACTATTCCAAGACAAAGCAATCAAAGTTAATTTCCCCTACTTTAACCTTAGTGCCTAAATTAGTGGAAAAATATGGGATTCCTTGACCATGGGGCTGCAACAAATTGATTAGTAGTTTACTTATGATAATCTTGGACTAACGAAGGGGTTGTAAAAACCAAGAGTTAGATAATCATCAAACAATACACGTTAGAAAAGGTTAGCCTAAATCCAAGAAAATCAGTCAAGTGTAAGTTGAAAATATCTAATCAACATTTAACTATGCTCAGAAATCTAAAATAGGATTCAAAGGACCTTTGATGGGAGTATTGTGTATACATGATGGGTCCACAAATGCACAAAGTGCATCCGCCAAACTGTTGTGGATGCGTTAAACTGGATTCTGCAAATAAAGATAAGATCAAGTTGTCAAATTATGTTGTCAAGTTGGCATTGAATGTCAGAACATGCAGCATAATGACCTATAATACCCCATTTCATGTTAGAAATCTAAGACTAAAACCCAATAAAAATGGTAAAATAACAATTCCAAAGGTTAGATGGTCATTTGGGAGTGCATTTGTCGAAGCACAAGTGCTTCCACCGATTCATTATGCATCTTCCTAACTGTGTTCTGCAATAGAAAGTTAGCAAAATCAACACCAAAACCTAAACCAATCTGCAATGTTAGACAAATGGTCAACATAACGACCCATTAAAGTCACTTCCTATCAGAAACCTAAAAGTAAAGATTGTTAGAATTGACATAAATAAATTAAAACCACTAAAAATCCACAACACAATCATCCCCGCAGATCCTCCAAAACATAAAGTGTATGCACTAAACTAGGTATGAATCCGCCAAACCATCACCTGCAAGTGGAAAATTGACTAAAACAATAATTTTTTGTTAGATACTAGGGATGTGGGTCCCCACCTAGTGTGCCAAAATGTATGCAAGTGAAAATGAACTATGATAAACAAGCTAAAATACCATAAACCTATTCAATTCACAATCAATTACAACCTCAAGATAAGACTAAAAGAAAATTTCAAAATAAAATAAGTACACCCATGATTATGAAATTCCTTTGATATGTCCTAGATTGTGTTGAAAGTGATTTGGATGTTAAGTGCTCAAATTAATAGTATTTATTTGCATTCAAAAGTGTTGTTGAAATGAAGGGGGGGAGATTCAATTTATAGAGTTTGGAATGGATGAATGGAGGGTTGAGTTCAAATGTTAAGATCAATGGCTCTCATTGCTTGAGATCTCTCAAGCAAGGAAAGCATGACAAATGACAAGAGAATGTTGGGTCAGGAGAAGGCTCCATGATCCATGGAAGATCCAAGGATGGAGAACTGAGGTTTGACTGGATGAAGGGTGGAGATTAGCTAAGTATATGACATGTAAGGTGGCATTTATGAAAAGGTAAGGCTTAGATTTTGTAAGGATTTTTAGAGTATGTATGGGAGAAAATGGTGGAATTTTAAATTAAAAAAGAGGACAAGTGTAATTTAAAATTGGAGAAAAAGGGTTAAGTGGATTTTACAAATAAGAGGAAGAGGACAAGTGGATTGGAAGGACAAGTGGGGGATATTCATGCTTCCAAAGTACCACTTGTCATGTACATGCATGCACTTTGCATGTACATTGAGGTGACAAGTGGATTTTTGGGAGCGTGGAGAAGGGCAATCCTTGATTATCCTAAACCAATCCATGTGCACAAGTTTTGGGATAATTAATTATAATTACTAAAATTACTCACAAATGGATAAAATGTGGAATTAAATGAATAGACATTTTTTTTTGGAATGAAGGGGAACTATAGTAAAGGAAATAAGGTATTTAATGATTTTAGATAGAAGAACGGAGTGGAAGAAATATTAATTAAATAATTAAATATATTTAATTAATATATATGTCAAATGGAAGGTAACTCGATCAATTTTATTTTATCAATTATAATAAAGATGACAGGAAATGGTGTGACCATTTTCAAGTGTCTACACATCAATATGGTTGACAAAAAACCAATGAGTGTTTTTATTTCCATGGGAACAAATATTTAGTTGAGCAGTGTCCTTTGACACCCGTAGAGATGGAGGAGATGAGTTTAGTGACATATGGTGTAGTTGGGATCCATTTGTATGTTACGGTTTGCTAGACTAGACATTGCCTAAATAATGGGAGTCTAATCTTGGACAGGAACATTGGGTTGTAGATAAGAGGATCTTCAAGTAGTGTGGGGTACTTACAAGTTCTACATATGTTATCATGGTGATGTTACAAAGGGACCCAACACTTAGTGGATATTCAAGGATATATGGATTCGGATTAGGTAGGGGATGTTGATAGAAAACATATACTAGTGGCTATATGTTTAGTCTATTAAGTGGTATAGTGAGTTGTATGAGTAAGCAGTGGGTTGTGGTTTCTTTATCCATGATAGGGTAGAGTACATGGAAGCTACTAATGCCTATAAGGAGGCCATTTGTATTTTGAGACAATTTTTAGAATGTGGGATTATGTCAAAGAATAATCAAAGTTAATTGTGACAGTCAAAATGTCATCTCTTTAGTCAAGAACCTAAGCTTTCAACACTAGAATATAAACTCCAAATTATGGCCAATGCTCCCATTGCATGATCAGTATAGACTCAAAGAACTCTCTTATGGCACCATAATTTACATCTTCATAATAGAAGATCATTTATCTTTGACCAACATATCAACATAAAAGCAACTATATCATGTGCCAAGACTCCCACTTGAAATCTAGAGTCCACCAATGCACAATAATACACATCCTCAATATCAAAAACACCATCATTCTATTATAAAAGGTGTCATAAACATTGCATCCTAATGTTCATATTTATTTATTATTTGTTAATTATTTGTGAGCCCTCATGGAAAAGGATATTCCCACTATGACAACCAGTATTGCCATGTGTATATTTTATTATGACTTGTGTAGATGTGTGTACAAGAATATCTTGTCATGTAAGATGTGTAAGAGCAATTATGATAATGTAAGTGGTGTAAGAGAATCTATGACGTGTGAAAGAGCATGTAAGAGGGGAGTTACATTGTTGAATTGACTTGGTGACCAATTTATGATGCATCATAGATCATCGTTAAATGGAGATAATTGAGCCAAAATAGTGCACCCAACTTGAGGAGATACATATGATTAGTTATGACAAGTTACCACAGTTGTAAGGAATATGTTACTTTTAGCATGAAGACTCTTGTTGGTATATAGGTGTTGGAATTTGACCATGGGATTTGGGTGCCACTTTTGGGTAGCATTTTCTCTTGGGGATTTTCATATTATGCATGAGGGGGTTTGCTCTTGGATTGTATTGTAATCATATTATTACTAATTATTTTTATTTAAATATTTTTAATAATATAAAATATATCAACTTTGCAGCTAGGTTTTTTCTCGAAAAGCTTTTCCCATAATAAATATCTATTTTGTGGTGAATGCTTCTTTGCATTATTTAATTTCTTGTAATATTTTAGATTTTTTTTTTTGCATATTTATCTCCTCATAAATTAGCATAGAAAGCATTTTTGTATCTTAGCTTCCTTTCACTTTCCAACCACAAATCCACATCATTGCCAAAAACTCCCACTAAGGAGTGTTCTAGATCTTCCCATGGCATTGTGATAAACATCTATGTATAGATTCACAATAAAAACCATGTGTCAAAACTCCAACTGCATACTCAAGAGCTTCCCATGGCAACATTGTCATTGTCTTCAACATAGAAGATAAATATAACAACTAACTATGTTCTTGCATAAAATATCCTACTCAATCATGATTTGGACCCTCTCATGACAACATAGTCCACATCCTCAAAATTGTAAATATGCTTCTTCCTTATTCATGTGTAGCTTTAAAAAAGAACTCAACAATCCATCTCATTACCTCTCTACTACTCAGCATACCAATGCTCCAGTAGGTCAAAGGCCAAAAAACCAAGATATGTGACACCATGGTATCCAAACAATCTACAACACATAACCAAGATCCTCAAAGGAATAGCAACTCACTACCACCATTATCATAGTGGATCTCTATATTGCACACACATGACACCATCATTCCACAATCCCCCACTCTCAAGTTCTCCATTCAATTACATATACATGGTATGTACAAACTTCATGAAACATGTGTAGCTTGCAACAAGTGTGACAAAAGCATGGGCATGGACTAAAAAACTAAAAGTAAAATGTAAAATAAAACTCATAGATCTCATAACTAGTGCAACTTGGATCTAGAAAACATGCAAACCCAAAAACAAGCAGATACAAACTCCACTAATGACAATAGAATTGAGGCATCATGTAAGCTCTTCTCATACTATGAACATCATATCCAAAAAATTCTTAGATCCAAAATGCCAAAAGAAGTACAACCATAAGACAGATGCAAGTAAAAAAACTAGAGATGGATGAATAAGCCTCTAACAATTCTCAAAAGTGTGCATGTAAATCTAAAATAGTATCCATATGAATAACCCTCAAGAATTAAAATACAAAAAATAATCTCCACATAAATGTAAAAAACAAATTTAAAATAAAAAACCTGTAAAACCAACCATGCCAAAAACATGCATGTAAATCTAAATTTGTTGACACAATTTGTAACCACAAGATTCACATTTTGAATAACAAAACATTATAAATTTGTAACATGCAAACAAATACACCATGAACTACAATACACAAGTACATGCATCCATAGGACCAATGAGTTGTCCAGAAGCACCAAGTCACCGTATGACCAAATGTTCCTCCATCAGTACATGCATCTAGGATCTCCAAGTCACCATATGACCAACTCCTCTATAAAGTACATGCAACGCAAAAGAGCCAAGGGATTGTCTAGGATCTCTAGGCAACCATTTGACTAGATCCACAACCTCAATGTGACCAACTATCTAGAGGGTTGTCCAAGAACTCCATGTGATCATATGACCAACTCCACAACCTCCATGTAACCAAGTACATCGCAATTACACCAATCAATGATCTAGGTCACTACATGACCAACTCCAACAATATGAAGATGGACTCCCAAGGAAATTAGCAACATGATCCATAATCCATTCATCACAATTAATAAAATCACTTTTCTAGAGATTTGAAAGCTCAAAGTTTGTTCCATTAAATCTCTAAACCTCCATTCTAGATGTTCTTACCATAATTATATCCTAAAAAAGAATTTCAA
>BSBN01002146.1:0-203440 GCA_027924645.1 Cunninghamia lanceolata | reverse complement strand
CCTAAACCTCTATCTCCCTATCTCTCCCCTATCTCCCTATCACCTTTGTCCCTCTACCTCTCAATCTATCTCCCTATGTCTCTAGCCATGTCCCTCACTCTCTATCTCCCTATTTCTCCCCTCAGTCTCCTCTATATCTCCCTATTGGTCCTCTATCTCTCTCTAAAACCCTAAACGCTAACCCCAAAACCATAAACCCTAAACCCTAAATAATGCCCCTAAACCCAAGCAACTCTAAACCTCTATCTCCCTATCTATATCATCCCTCTACCTCTCAATCTCTCTCTATGTCTCTAGACATGTCTCTCACTCTCTATCTCCCTATCTCTCCCCTCTGTCTCCTTTATCTCTCCCAATCTCTATCAGTCCTCTCTCTCTCTCTGGGAAATTGGAAAGGAAAAGGAAAACTAGGAAAGCTAGGAAAAAGATTTAACTAGGAGGTAGATAGGTCAGAACGAGAGAGAGAGAGAGAGAGAGGGAGAGATAGGGAGAGGGGAGATGGAGAGTTCCTATGTTTATATGGAAACTATTGAACAATGATAAAATGTAATGTGGTAGGATGTGGTGAGTTTTAGATGTTGTTGTTAAGGGAAAATTGGAGTAAACATGAATAATCAATATATCAATATCAATAATACCCAAAACTCAGCGAAAAGGGAAATAATCAAGATCAAGCAAACAAAAGATGAAACTTTGCAAACCTCAATACTTCATAGCTTCCATTGGTTGTCTATCTCAATTGATCTTGCATGTATGAATAGGCCCTCAGAGAGTGCACTTCCTTGCTATTCCAAGATTGTCAATGGAGAATAGCCATGATAGTGCTTTGTAATGAAGATGAGCTTCACAACAATGGTAGTGATATGGTAACAAGTTGATCGCAAGCAATGGAATGACTTGGGTGCCAAAGGCAAGCTGTAAGTCCTATAGAGTAATGATACTGAAAGCTTGGATGAATGAAATGGAAGAAGAGGGTCAATTTATAGACTCACGAGAGAGAAGATCAATGGTATAGAAAGAATGAGAAGATCAATGGTATAGAAATCTTGAGAGAATGTGTGCGAATGGAAAGAAGACAAGTGTCACACAAAAGCTGCTTTGTTTGAGTTAACTGCTTTCTTTTATAAAGATATGAATTGCTTTCATAAATTAGAATGTTTTTTTTTCTAATTTAAGAGATATTGATAAAAACAAGGTTGATTGAGTTAGTTAACTCAACTTGTGATTTTCTTTTGCATGATTTGAGAGAAATTAAATAATAAATTATTTAGTTTTGTGTGCATGAAGAAGAAGAATTATTTTTAGAAGATTTGGAAGATATTTTGAGGAATTTGATGATAAGAAAGCAAATTAAATAAATAAATTTATTTAATTGTTTGTGCATGATTTGGAAGAATAAAAAAAATATTTGATTATATTTTATTTTTAGAGATTGAGAGAATTTAAATAAATTTGATTGATTTATTTAAATTTGGAAGAATGAAATTGATTTAATTAAATAATTAAGAATTATTTAATTGTTTGGAAGAATTTAATTAAATAAAGGATTTTATTTAATTTTGTCTTTAGAAGAGGTAATTAAATATTTTGATATTTAATTAACTAGAGGAATATGAATTGAAAAAATAAATTTGTTTATTTATTTATTGATAGAGGAATTAGAATGGAATAAATATTAAGAATATTTATTTAGACAGAGTCGTGTCATTTTTAGGCCTATACAGTTGTGATATAGCATGGAGATATGTCTACATGTGGTGATGCTATGGGAAATTTAACCATGAGTCATTTGAAGAAGTACTCACAACTACATAATTAATTGTGCTAGTAGAAGCAAGAATAATAATGCAGGTGCACTTGTAGTAGAGTTGAAGTTCATGTGGAACAATCTAGAGGCTTGGTTATGTTAAGAGAATGTTCTACAATACTACAAGTTGAAAGAATTGGTTAGATGGTTGTATGTGTTACCACACGCTTATGGTTGGTAGTGGTGGTTATATAAGAAGACATGAATATATTGACTATAGTTAGTAATAAACTATTGGTATTTAATGTGTAACAACATTTATTCATCTATAATGATTATCCACATGGAGGCGTCATGTTTGGTGATATATGTGATATATTAATTTTATGATATGGTCAACATATAGCTTTGTGACTATTAGTATTCCATGGGTTGGTTGGATAGTTAGATGATTGGTATTTTGTGATGGTGCATATACCTATCTACTCATGTGAATGGAGAATGGTTGGATTGTGATTAGTTAGGTGTTTGATGTGAGAAACATTGAAGAAAAGTATGCTATAAGCATGTAGATATCAACTCTATTAAAAGAATTCTTTTATTAAATCAATGGATTCTAAATAATATAATGGTAACTATCTTTTACTGCTAGGTTTTCTCACATAAGGGTTTTTAACATAAAATCTAGTGTCCCATATTGTTTCTTTTGGTTTTATATACTATCGTTAGCTTTCTTAAATGTTACTAGATAGATAATACATTTGTATCATTGTCTTGATCATTAATTTAAGTTGCTCCTCTATCATAGTATGTTGGCCAATTGCAACATGGTTCCTTAGTCCCAACATTTGGTATGAAAGAATACAATTATTTAGAATCTTAACTTAAAGAACAATATTTATGAATTATAACTTAATCTAAGACAACAAACTAAAAAATAATGAAAAGAATAGGGCAAAGAAAAATGGATATCCATTTTGGGAAACCTAACACGGATATCTATTTTGCAAAATAGAAAAAGGGAAAAAGATATTTTACCGAAGCAAAATGGATATTTGTAATAACAGATATCCTTTTTGCTTTTCTTTTGCCTTGTATGTAGGCTTGGGACTATCATAGTTGACTTTCCTCAATTCTAACGTTTTTGCAAGTTTCACTCTCTTCTTCGAACTTCACCCTTCATGATGATGATTTTTTTATGCAAAATTTATAAAACAAAAAGGATTTAGAGAAGAAATTGTCATCTTTCTAAAAATATAAGATTTGTTTGGTTATCATTTTATTAAATAATTATGAATAATTTTCTATATGGTGTGTGTTTGAAATCCTGATGGACACACTGATTGAAAAACATCTGGATAACTTTCAAATGGTTTCACCTTTTTGAGATCCAAAAGTTGCGATCACACTCTATGCTTTTCTGGCTATAGGTTAAAAAATTGAATTCTGATTTTTTTATCGAGTTAGGTTGGCTGGAAAATTACTTTTTAGTTTTTAAAAAAGTCACAGTAAAAAAATTATAACTAATTATTTTTTTGGAAAAAAAATTCAAAAAAATATGCGTCACATCTGGGCATGAGTCCTCTACTTATTTTGAAAGTTAAAAAAATTTTTATTTTTTTTTGCTCATAGTTAGGTTGGCTGGAATGACACCCACTTTTTTTTTCTAAAAAATTTAATACTTGTTCATTGAAATATTCATTTTTCACTAAGTAAATTTAGTTTTTTTTTTTTATATAGTAGTCCATAAACTAGATTCAATTCTCTACAAATTTCATTCTTACATCTTTTTCAAATTGTGTAGATAATCCATTCAAATTTTTACATGAACTTTATTAAGTTTGATTTTTTGTATTTTCATTGCCACTTAGAGGTATAGTTTGGGCCCTTCATGATCAATGCACATACCCTTCTACCATTTTTTTTGCTGGCTCTCGCACTCGGGGATTTGGGATTGTGGATCCCCATTTGTTGCGCTTTTGTTTTTCCTTTTTTCTGGCTAGGTTTTGAAATGGAGAAAGGCGATGTATCTTCAAATTTAGAGAATTCTAAAGACATGGACATGGCGGATCCGTCTCCCTCTTTACATGTAAGGTCTTTGGAGCTCTTAGGGAAGTTAACAGCTAATGTGGCCTCAGCATCTAGGAGTGGACTTCCCAAGCTCAAAAAATTTAACGGTTGTCTAGAGAGAAGTCAAGAGCATCATGTCCTAATGATCCAGCTGGACTCAGTCTCGAAGATGTGGAGTATCTAAGCATTCATGCTCTTATTTGTAAGTTTGTGGGTCTTCATCTTTCACCTTCCAGCACTAGAATCTTGGACTTGGAGGGTTTGGAACCCTAAGGGGGATATAGAGTTAATGATGGTTGCGAACAACTACTTCGTAGTTGTGTTTTCATGCATAGTAGACAAAAATAGGGATTTTGAAGGAGGTCCCTATTTCTTCAATTAGGTTGGGCTTTTCATGAAACCCTGGCATGTGGGGTTTAACTCAGCTAAGGAGCTTCCTACAAAGGTCCCTATTTGGGTTTGTCTTCTGAGTTTTCCTCTTGAGTTTTGGAGGACTGACATCATACATATGATTGCTCTATTGCTTGGCAAGCCATTTGGCTTAGCACAGTAAACTCTGGACTAAAATGTAATCTCTTATGCTCATATTTGTGTGGAAATTGATTTGAATAACCCTTTACTAGATTCTATGGAAATTTGTCTTGATCCTCTTCTTGGATCCAATAGCTCGATTATGAAACCCTTCCTTTCATATGTTAGTTTTGTCATGAGTATGGGCATCTGCAAAGAAAATGCCCTCGGCTCTCTCAAGCGTCGACTGCAACTAATGTTTCTTTTGATTCTAACCTTAAGAAGGATAAAGGGAAGGCTCCAGTAGTGGAAGGGGTTGTTGATAAGGAGGGATTTATTCTAGTTATGCCTAGTAATAGGGGGAGATGTCTAAAGAGAACCCTCAAGGATAAGCAAAATGATGGGGTCTGTTGACTCCCAAAATAACTACAACCCTAAACGTAAGCATTCCTAAATCACCTGGGCTGGGGACTATCGTTCTAGATGAATGGAAGAGATTTATCAACAAGTTCAAGGTGATTTTGGGCAACCTATAGGAGTGGGTTAACTCCTCTGCACTTCAGGCTCAACCTAAATCTAGGAGAGATATTCCAAGGGTATACCTAAACAAGTATTAGGTTCAAATGAGATGAACAACTAAAAATAATAGGACAACCAAACTCAAACTGCCTTTTAGGCCCCAAAGACTATCACTGGACCTAAAACAACTAGTTGTCATTAGTACCCCTATATAGCTGATAAAAGGGCACTCCCATTGACATTGGAAAGTGCAGGTATGCTTGTTTGCAAGACATACAAATTAATTACTTTCTTCACACATGATAAATTTGTTCTAATTTTTAAGAGTGTGGGTGATCATGGAAACCTTCAGACTGGTGCCTAATATAAATTGGGTTACGGAGTCCATAGTCCAATAGAAGGAAAAAAACAACAAGAGAAATGAAACATGCACTTTATGGATATTTAGATGCAAGAAAGACAACAATCAATGGAGAATATGCTTAGTAATCCTTCATCAATATACAATCAATCATCTACAACCATAAAAGAGATCATCACATAGCATGTAATGTTTTAAGAATCTGTTCACTCATCTAATCAATGGTTACAGTCATACCATGAAGTGTGGCAAGAGGAAACCCTAAAAGAAACTCAGGATTTCCTTGAAAGATTACATAAGAAGAAGGAGAAGTTCATACACTGATAATTCTAATCAATATGATAAACCTTTCATAACCTGTGTCTTCACTGCTAGAGAACTAGAACTTTTTTGCTATTTGAAATCCTAAAGAGCTCTACACTTGTCTGCCTGAAAAATACCCAAAAAACCAACCTCTTATTACATCTTACATCCATGCATATATAGCATCTGATTCTAATTGACCTAATTAGGTTACAACAAATTTCTCCTAAGGGCCATGTTAGAAAATATATCATCTAGAAGAGACATTTATCTACCAGAAATAACTACAAAAATATCTAGGATCTAGAGACCGATGGAAGGTATTTTGCCTTAATGCACACAACTGGTTTGTTGATCTGCAACCATAAATGCAACAAATATCTGAGAAGGGGCAGCTGAGAGGTATAGAACCTGCATGATGGCGTATGAGACACATCCATTCAAACCCACTAAGAAAAGCCTTTACAACACTTTAAATCTCAAACCCCTGAGTCTTTGTGTCTTCATCAGCTCTGAATTCTTTCAAAATTTGACCTCTGAATGCCCTTGCTGATTGAATCTGCACATTTCCTGCCTTCGAGATGTCTGACAGTCCCTTTTGAATACCAACCATGGATGAGTTTGCTTTTAAGATCGACGGTCACCAAAGTTCCTTTTTGACTTCACATTAAGGAGGAGCGCCAATATGCCATGCATCATCATTTCGCAACCGCGCAGTGAATCTTTCCTGCAAGAAAGATTCCCCTGTGATGTTGCGCTACCATCTAATTTTTATCAGCCCCACCTCTTCACTTCATCCTTTGACACCCGTTGCGATCTTCTTTATCCTTTTGAATCATCAATCTTATGGTCGTAGGCCATAACACACTTTACACCTATCACTATTTTGCAGTAACGCGGTAGGGTGTGGGCCATCTCTTTTTGGCTCTACGCGAGTGCGTTAAGCCCTCCATGTGGATCTTCATTACTCAATACCTTTTCCTTTCTCAGGGAACAATCCACACATCACAATTTCATGGTAGCATAGAGGATCTTTCCCTCTGCCAAGATTCTTCTGTGGGCTTGTGCTACCATCGAATCTTACAATACATGCATCTCACTTCTTCACCCGACACCTGGCAACACTTACTTCGTTGATTCAGAATCCTCGATCATATGTTTGTAAGCCCAAGCTTCCTTGACATCTATCATCTTTTCGCAGCCCTATGGTAGGAATATGACATCACCTTAGATGTTGTGCGGGCTTGCGACATTTCACCATGTGGCACCTTCGGACCCTGCAAAGGCTTTAGACTTAGACAATACGATGTGATGGGCTACATACGGTAACATTAGCTAAAAGGGGGTCGATCACTCATGGCTTAAAAGACTCAAGGTTATAACTTAAATAATCGGCAACCTAGGATAGACAGTCAACGACATAAAGTAAAGTATGACCGTGGGAATTAGGGTTTTAATGGGAACTAGGGAAAAATACTTGTGAAACTTAGGACTTCACCAATTTCCTTAGATTTTTCACCTCGTATTTCAAATGGAAAAGACATGAAAACCTATGAAATATGTCTCTGATCGGTTATAAGCTATAGGTTCAAGTGGGAATATGAATGAGACATGGGAGCAAAACAAGCCATTTTAGGGACTGATTTTTTAGGTGTCAACAAGGTCTTTAACCAGTTTGATGCTCTAGTGGACTTAGTTCAGGAAGAGGGAGTTCCAGTGGAGTTGCTTTTTGGGGTTGCTCTATGGGAGCAACATTACCAAAAGGCAGAGAAATAGATACTCAAGATTTGCCTTTAGGAGGTGTGCAGGAGGGCCCACTGGTTTCAGATTTATCTCCCCGACTGTCATTTGGTCCTGAATCAGATAGGACTTTGGTTATAAAATATGTGGGTGATTGGGTTGAGCTAGTTCCTTTATAGGTGAAGGAGGCTTTGGAATTGGGTAAAGGCAATGAATTCATGCGTACTTTGGGTCTTCAACTAAAGACCTTTAAGAAGGGGCCTCCAGAGAAACCTACTAAGGTGGGTCGCAAAAAGGACCACAAAAAGGTTAAACTTCTTGGATAGAATCTTGTGGATGCTGGGTTGGTGAAGATCATTGCCTCTCATTTCTCCCAACCTCATAAATGATAGTTATCTCTTGGAATGTAAGGGGTATGAATAGCATCCCTAGACAAAAGGCTATTCATGAGATGATTGGTACTCATTCTCCTGATATTGTCTTTCTTCAGGAAACTAAGTTGACTATGGATGGGTTGTTGAATAAAGCTCCCAGTATCTAGATGCGGGGCTTGTGTCAGTGTGTAGGAGCTCATGGTATTTTTGGTGATGTGGCTTGTTTCTGGAATCTGTGGAAGGTTGTTCCCCTTTTGTGGATTTCCAGCTGCTATTCTATTTCTTTGATTGCTTCTAGCTTAGACTCTGGTGAAATCTGTCTTTTCACTAATGTCTATGTTCCTTCTAATCTTCTAGGGAAATCACACCTTTGGTCTCATGTTCAGTATGTTCGATCAATTTCTGTCCTACTTCCTTGGATTGTAGCAAGTGACTTTAATGCTATTAATTGCTTGGAAGAAAAAAGAGGTGGCACTACCAGGCTTGACCCTTCTACTTATCTCTTAAGGGATAACATTGAGCTTTTACATTTGATTGATGTGAAGCCTAATAATGGTGTCTTCACTTGGAGAAATAGAAGATGTGGTGAAGGTGTTATTTCTGAGTGACTAGACAGATGCTTAGTCTCTTGTATTGGATTAGAGATAGGTGGAATACCACCTCAGAGATTTTGGATTGGAAGGGTTTAGACAACTGGCTAATTAAATTTTTAGCAATTCCCTTCAATGCTCTAAGGAATCCTTCCTTTAAGTTCCAACTCATGTGGTTGAGAGACTCTTCTCTCCAAGACTTAATGGGAGATTGGTGGCACAAAGGGAGGCCTGCTCATGATAGGGCTATGTGCTCGTTTGTCAAAAGACTTCAGTATGTGAAATATAGGCTCAAGAAGTGGAATAGGCAGCGCTTCGCCAATTTGCACCACAATAAATTGGTAGCTCAGGCCCATTTAGACTTTATCACTCACCAAATTCAGGATCAAGGCCTCACTGAATATTTGAGTAGGGAGGAGACTTTAGCAGCTAAGGAGCTGGAGGAATGGTAGTTGCAGGAGGAGATTTTTTGGAAGCAAAAATCTCTTATAGATTGGCTACAGGAAGGGGATAGGAATACTGCCCTTTTTCACAACTAATTCAAAGCCAAAAGGAATGGTAATCTCATCACCTCTCTTATGTCTCTAGAGGGAACTCAACTCTCTTCGATGGGTGAGATTTTTGGTGAGGCTTCCCGGTTCATTTTTGCTCTATTTGCAGAAGATTCTCCTCTTGCTAGAGAAGATGAAATTCATATTCTTGATTGTATTCCCTCACTTGTTTCTAATGAGATGTATGCATCCCTCATGCTTCCCACCTCACTATGGGAATTGGAGATGGTGGTGTTTCAAATGAAGAAAGGTAAAGCTCCAAGCCCTGATGGTTTTCCTATAGAATTTTTCCAGGAGTTTTGGGAAATCATCAAGTTGGATCTTTTAGATGTGGTGCCCGAATCCCAAAGAAATAAGCAAATGTTAAGGTCCTTGAATTCCACTTTTGTGGCTCTTATCCCTAAGAAAGAAGGTGCTAATTGGCTGGACCAATTAGACCCATTGCTCTCTATAATGTGATCTACAAAATTATTACCAAACTGATTGCAGAAAGGCTCAAGCCTTGGCTCAACTCATTAATTTTAGAGGAACAAGGAGGATTTGTTGCTGGTAGATAGATTCTTGATGGGGTTGTGATAGTTACTGAGGTCATTCATTCCAAGGCAAAGTCTAAGGAAAAATCCATGTTCATCAAGCTCAATATGGCAAAAGCTTATGATAGGGTTAAATGGGCCTTCTTGTAGAAAGTTCTTCGGGCTTTTAGATTTGGTAGGGAGTTGGTGGCTTGGGTGATGACTTGTGTGACCTCTACTTCCTTTTCAATCCTTATCAATGGGGAGCCTTCTAAGTTATTTGGAGCTTCTAGAGGTCTTCATCAAGGAGATCCCTTATCTCCCTATTTGTTCATTATTATGGCGGAAGGATTGGGCAGATGTCTCAAGGCATGGGTTAGACAAGGAGTTATTCAAGGATGGAGTTTGAGTAATAGTTTGCCTCACTCCCATCTTTAGTTTGTGGATGATATTACCTTGATGAGCTTGGCCAGTATTAATGAAGCTGTGAATTTACGAAAAACTTTAGATACCTATTTGGCTACCTCTAGACAAAATATTAATAAGGACAATTATTCCATCTTCTTCTTCAATACCCCTCAAATTATCCAAAGCAAGATTACTCAGATTCTTCATTTTCAGATTGGTTCCCTTCCTTTGATTTATCTTGGGATTCCCATTATCGTGGGGTCTCAACACAGGGAGATATGGCAGGATATTCTAGACAAGTTCTGCAAGAGGGTTAGTCATTGGACTTATAGATATCAACTGTGTGGGTGATACTTTTGAATTCAATGGTTCAAGCCCTCCCTATTTACAAGTGCTTTGTGTGAGCTCCCTCAAGCTTCATTAAGGAGTTAGATGCCCTTGCCTGATAATTTCTTTGGGAAGGTAATTTGTCCTTCTTGAAGTGGAGTCTAGTTAAGTGGGAATCTGTCTGTAGCCCGATGTAGGAAGGAGGAATGGGGTTTAAGCCTATAGCGTCAAATGGTCGAGCCTTAGCTGCTAAGTTATATTGGAGATGGTGTACATGCGAGGATTAGGATTGGGCTCGAATTCTCACTCACTAGTATCTTTGGGGGGTGGACCCCTCTGATGTGCCCAGATATAGCCTTATGGGGAAGGGATCTATGATTTGGGATACCCTCAAGAAAGGGGCAAAGCTTATCAAGGAGGGCCTTTTCTAGATTTGTAATGGTAGCTCTGAGGCTCTTTTCTGGTTTGATTCTTAGGATGGTCATCCCCTGATTTTATCTTTGCACCCTCATTTGCTTACCCTTTGTAATAGTTTGCTTGAAGACGGTTGGAGTAGGGTGGCAAATTTTAAGACTATTCGGGTGTTAGGTCAGGTAGAGGTTATGCCCTAGAAGGATCCTCATGATTGGTCGCCTGGGGGTAGTGAGGTTGATCGACAAGAGCTTGCTAGAATCTTGGTTGGAAGAATGTGTAACTCTCTCAAAGGGAGGGATGTTTTGGATTGGGGTCCAGATTTGAAAGGAAAATTTTCAGTTGCCTCGGGCTCTTGGAGTTGGATAGAAAGTTGTTCGAGCAGGTTGGTGTTCCTTGGTGGAAAAGGGTTTGGAATAGATTTTCTTGGCCCAAGTGTAATTTCTTTGCTTCCTTGGTTGTTCAAAATAGATGCCTTACTTGGGAGAACTTGAGGAAGCGAGGTTTTCAGGGCCCCTCTGTTTGTGTTCTTTGCCATAATAGTGAAGAATGTGTCTCACATCTCTTCTTCCAGTGTCCTTTCTCTCAGGAGCTTTGGCACCTTTGGTGGGGGGTGTGGAATCATGGTTGCGTTCATGCCACTTCCTTGGTTGAATTCTAGGAAAGTTTGGGTAGGCCCCTAGCTCAGACCTCATTTCTCTAGACTATTTGGACTATTGAGCCTACTTTCATTATTTGGCACCTATGGTTAGAAAGGAATGGGGACTTTTTCAAGATGTGAGGCTGGGAGTAGTTTAGTTATGGCAAAAGATATGTAGTAGAATCTAGGAGGCTATTTCAGCAAAGTGTGATCTCTCGGTCAATGTGGATCCTAATGATTTGGCTATTATTAGGAACGTGAATTTGGTTGACAGTGGTTTGGTTCTCTCTGCTAGTGGACAACCTCGATAGGCCAAACAGAAGCTTCGACGAGAAGGTCAGTGGTCCCCTCCTCCCTACGGGATTCTGAAGGTCGACAATGATAGGTCCTCTAGAGGGAACCCTAGACATGTGGGGATTGGGGGTGTTGGTAGAGATAGTGTGGGGGATGTGGTGTTTTTCTTCTCAACTTATAAAGGCTTTCATACTAACAATTCTATGGAATCCCTTTCTATTCTTAGTGTTGTTGAATGGGAATGCTCCCTAGGTTGGAAAAAAATCATCTGTGAATCTAATTCATAGATTGTGGTAGATATGTTGTTGGAGCAGAGGGTGGATGGAGTTAATTGGCAGTTGGCCATTGTGGTTAAGAAAATATTGGATCTTTTTTGTTCTTTGGATTATGTTTCCTTTCGCCATATTCCTTGTGAGTGGAATCTAGGGTGGCGGATTATCTAGCCAAATGGGCTTCAGAGCACCTAAAGGGATGGGCTGTTGGGGATTGGAATCTTTTATCACCAGAGTATACTCTAGTTTTAGAAAATTTAATTACTGAGGAAAAAAATAGGTAGGTGGCTTTCTTGGGGTTCCTGGTGAACTCCTGTGGGTTCTTTGTGGGCCTGGGGCCTTTTGTTTTGTATTCTTTCTTTATTGATCAGTAAATTTTTACCCCCTTTTTAAAAACATAGTACTAATCTAACACTTTTCCAAATAGACACTCAATAGATCATATGACTAGACTAATCTTCTATAAAGTAATCATGCTCAAAATATGAATCACAAAGAATTAATTTTATTAGATACAAAATAAATATAGAAGGGGATGTCTTATGTTCACAATCAAAATTGACTATTGAGGAAAGTGTTTAAAACTAATCGGAGATTTTTCTATTTAATGATAATACACTTCACAAACATCAAACTTATGCTACAATTTCAATGTTTAATTTAGTAACATATGTCTAAACTATTTGACAATTAGCTAATGTTGTTCAAAAAATCAAAATTAGTTAACCTAAGTCATTCAAGAATCATTGTTATTTCTTCCACAAGCAACAAACTAGAAACTATTTTTGTAAGGAAAACCCACTTTCCCAAAAAATAGGGTTAGATAATGAGGAATTAAAATTACAATTTTATTAGGGGTTTAGATAAGCAAGAAATAAAATAGCAGATGATACCAAAGCTTAACATTTGATAGAAGTTTGCATTAAGTAATCAAAAATAAGTGTTCAAACACTAACTACCGTTTGACTATGGGTATTTTCAAGTTTGCACAAACTACTTGAGGTTATGTATCGAGAAATAACATTTAAATATCTATGTTCCATGCTCCAAAAAAAATAAAATTCAATAATTTATCTAAAATTAAATATAAAATAAATGATAAAAAATATTTCCAACAATCATAATAGGGAATGCAACAAGGATATGTGAAAAATAAAATAGGTGGTTTAATTTTTTGTTTGCACATGAGTTTACTTCATATAGAATTTATGTGTCTTTGTTGACTTCTTAAGGACAAATGGTGGCTTTGTTTCATCTCATCTCTCTATAGGGTTTGGATACATGTGCACAAAATTAATATACCATCAACATAAAGTGATTCCGCATCACATGAAAAAGCATGGAGTATAATTGATGCCAGAGAAGAAGGTTGCTAAGATGTATAAAATGATTCAGTCATGGAAAATATGGGTGGATATTGGACAGCATTATTTGTAGGTAGGTTGATATTCCACCCCCAAACCTTAAGTATTTCACTCAATGCTTCTATAGACACCTGAAAATGACGCGTCTTGTAAGGCCTGCCCTTGTCTCACTGGTACGTACCAATTTGTCTTATAGTTCTAGATCAAAAGATAAAATGAGTTGATTATTATATGATGTAATTGTATGGTGGATAGGTACCTAGCTAGATTATACACCTGCATTGATCGTATTATGTTGCTTCGGCTATGATTACTATGGTGGAATTTGATGTTCGATTTGAGTGTGCAGGGTATGCTCATACAGGTGTTGGCCAATGGGTGGATGTGGAGGAGGAGACAGGGAATCATTAACCACTTGACAAATCCACCTTACCTAGCCGGTGGTTGAGATATCAACCTTGTTCTCTTGTGGTATGTCAGTCACATAAACCTTTCTATTTGGGTTATGAGTCGAGGGTTGTACTTGTATCCTCCGTCTTCCTCCAACTGAAGTCCTTCATGAGTTCGATCCCTATTGTTGTGAGTAACCCTTTAAAATGTATGTGCTCTTTGCTTAATGTTTAGTGGCCTTGTTTTCTCGTTCACTGTATTGGATTTATCTATTAGTTTTTTCAGCAAAGTCAGTTGTGGTGTGTTTGCCTTGACCTTCATGCTTTTGATGCAAGGTCGTGTTTCATGTATCTCCTCATAGGAGGTATTTTATTGTGGGGACCCCTTGGTAAGCATTTAGAATTTAAGTTAGTCCCTTGTATTACAGTATAGTTAGATAATTTAAGCTAGCAATAGCTTGACTCCAATGTGATTGATTTATGTGTTGTATTAATCTTGATAATGCTCTAAGGATAGCATATCAACTATTGGTCAATCTTGCTTGTCGACAATTATATATTCAATGGTGCCCCGTATAATATTATGCCATATCTTAATAAGGGTAAGTGATATATATACATATACATATACTTATCTATTATCCTAATCCCATATAGAGTTTGACAACTTTTCTCTATGTACCTTCCTTTATAGGATATCATTGTTACTCAGCTGATAGGCTTTTATATGTGAGCATACAGGGCTCCAAGTCATGGCTTAATCATGGTGGTTGAACCTTCCTTTCTAGCAGTTTTTGTATTATAGTTATACCTTGCATGGTGCCCTTAACATTATGGCATACCTTGATATAAGTAACTTATATTAAATCCTTATAAATATATAGGTAATTACTATCATTATTCTCTTAAATCTTGACAACTTGTTCAAAAAACTATCCTTTCGTGGGTTACGACATATCTAAAATGTCGATTGTAATTACTCTGTCTTGTGATTCGAATTTTGTAAGACTTCACGAAAATAACATTTTTCAACTATTCCGTTTTAAGACCATCATCTATTCAATAGTACCTTTAAAATACTTTAACATACCTTGGTCTATGCATATTTTATAAAAGCCATATATATATATATATATATATATATATATATATATATATATATATATATATATATATATATATATATATATATATATATTATCGTAATCCTGTATCAATTGTGATAGCCACTTGTCAAAAAAAAAATTGATACTTTCATAGGGCATGACCTTCTAAGTTTTCGATTGTATTTTCCGTAAGAGTTTTATTCCTTATGGGGAAATATCTATGTAATTAAAGTCCAAGTTGTTTACTACCTTGCTGAGTGTGATGTTTGAATGGTTTAAATGGTAGGCATTTAGAGTTAAAAGTTAAATTTTAGATTCGTGATAGTTTTTCTAGCTTAATCTAGTGTTAATTGAATTAGTTGTGTAAGGATTGCTTATTCTATTTAGAAATGCTTTTAGGTAGCATGCAGGGCGGGAAGTTCGACCTTGTTGGCCAAGCTTTTCTTTTGTGTCTTTCATATATTCAATAGTGCCTTTAAGACACTACAACTCACCTACAGGGCTTAAATGTGATGGTCAACCTAGCCTGTCTAGAAAACTTTTATGATGATTATCCATTCGATATTGCCCTTAAAATATAGCTAATTGGTCATCAAGTTTGCGATATATATAAGTCATGCATATATTTATATTTTTGGTATTTTTGGGGGGGGAATGGGGAGAATGCTATTTTTTAAAAAAAAAAAAGGTTTGGCTGACAAAAGGGGAGGGAGTTTAGGGTTTAGGGGATCACGAGGGGAAAGGGAAGGAAAGAAAAAAAAAAGAGCAAAAGAGGGGAATTACGAGGGAAGTAGAGCGGCAGTAGGGGCTCTGAGCAGTAGGGACTCAACTAAGAAGAGGTTCTTCATCTTTGGTATACCCTATAAGTTCTTAAACCTTCTTGTAGCAGATGTATTTTGGGTGATGTCTTGGACATGTATACCATGAAGTGACATCACTTTAGCATTTTTTGCCAGACCAAAACCTGTTTTGTTTTCCTTCATGTGTTTTCGTTGTTTGCCTAGACGCCCAAATGGATGCCTGAACCTGGCTCAAACACCCCAGTTGGTCACAGGCAGATAAGATGTCAACTAAAATGGTGGGACATGGACTTTGTGTGTTAATCTGCAGAATGTGTATTGAAAGCTAGCTCCTCAGAGTTTCTCTTCAACCCATTCGATCTTACCCCTACTAGTATGATTTGCCTACCAGAGACCACAATCTTTTAGCAGATAGTTAGCGGCTCCCTAAACTTGCCTACGCTTTGACCCTCTTTCTGTGATGCATAAACATCCATAGTACACTCAAAAATACACATTCAGCGATGGCTATTTCACAGTGTCTTGATGAGTCCTTTTGTATGGATGTTTTTAGCCACATGTCTTCTTATGGTTTTAGACCAAGGAAGCAGTAGCTTGCCCTATGTATGGATTATGCCTTACCCTGTTTATTGCAGCTTAGCGCGTAAACATGACCCTCGTATGGCTAAGAAGAGAGTCCTTAAGATGGTTTCAGGTTTATGTTGTTTTAATCGACATTGTTGTAAGAGCAAATATATGCATGCCCAAATTTTGACCGTCGACCTTGATTTTTTTAAAATACTCTCCATTATGGCAGTATCCATTCTAAGTCACCTATAAAACACTAAGACTTGCCTCAATTAGGGGACGATGTGAGATCTATTAATTCTATATATTTTTTTGTATATGCTCCCCCTTCGATTTGTAACTTTCATCTTGTATGGAGCGTCCTTTACAAAAGATTTCAAAGCTAGCCTCCACATGATACAACCTTTTAGATTTTTTTTATTGTATTTAATATATGAATTATGTGTAGGGTTGAGAATATAAACGTTAGTATAACATTATTACTATCGTAATGTCTTTGGATTAAAATACATAGTTATAAGGGAATAGTAAGTGGCTTCTTATTTTTGAGTAAATTATGATGTTATATAGCATTAACTATATTGGAATAAATTTTATGCATTTATGCTTAGTTGTGAATTGTGTTGTTGTAACATTGATGTTTTATTTTATTATTGTGGATATTTTTTTGTATATATTTAAGAAGGGAATGAGTAGTGGTTTATAAATTTAATGGAGGATTTGATAATTGGGGTGTATTGGTTAAAATATTTTATCATTGGTTAATATCATTGAAAGCTTATGCATCGTGATGGGTGGGTAGAGATCACGGATGGATGGGAACTATGTAGGTTAGTAAGGATGTTAACCCCCCCCTTGTATTTGACTCCTCTTTTCACCTATTTTTTTTGGGCCATGAGTAACCCCTTAGAAACCTACACTTTTGAATGGCATAGGAGTGTTTTTTTTTCTTTTTTTTTTGAAATGTGTGGGTGTGGGTGAACCCCTTTAAATCTACTTTTTTTTTCCTGAGGTGTTGTGTTGAGTGGGTGTGTTTCACGTGTCACATTTGTGTGGATGACCTTGGTATCATGCCATAGTTTTCTTTTGTTGGGTGAGTATTCAAGTTAGCAGTGGTACCTTGGTCTCCTCTCTCCGTAGCTCAGGGGTTGCCTAGTGCGCAATGGACAACCATTGTGTTCGACAATGGGAATATGGTTGGGAGGTGGGCAGCATCCCCCATTGGTCTCGTTCGGGCGATCTCTTGGAGTCTTGGTGAAATCTTTGTGTTGTATCTTGGAGATGTACTCTTGTTGTTTCACTGTGCCGTTGGAGCACCTTGGTTGTAATTATTTTGTCATACCTCTATTACTCTCTATAAATTATTCTTGAATCATGAATTCTTCCATGTGTTGGGAAGTAACCTTCACCATGTAATTGTAAAATATTATCTCTTGATTTGAAGTTGATACTCAGTTGATCGTAAGAGAATATGAATGTGTGAATGTAGTTGACTGTGCCCAGATGAACATATCTATATGTTGTAGTCCCCATGCTTTCGTTAATGATTCTATGTTATGTTTTAAAGTTGGACTCAAATTAGTTGTTTAGAAATTCTCACAATGCTCTTGTATGTGGGATGAACCATGTTGTGATTCATCTACTCGTGTATGTTTTATCTTAACTAGAGATGGAATAATGTGTTAAAACTACTACTTGTTAAATGTAATAGAATAATGTGGTAAATGAAATTGAATGTACCTTTATGTTCATATTTGTATGTAGTGGTCCTCGTACTTATACCCTATATTTTATGCCATGCTTTAGAGTTGGATCCAAAAGTTTATTTCTAGAATTCTCACACTCACGTATGTTCAAATGATCAATGTAGTTTTCCCACCTTCTTGTAAATATCATATCTTAACTATTGGTGAATGGTTGTTTAAGTTTCTCCTTTATCTAATGTTATGATCCCCTTGGGTTGATTTATCTGACAAGGCATCTTGGATGTTTCATCCACGCCTTGTCTTCCTTCCCCACCTTGTGTGATGGGGATTTAGGGATAGGGGGAAAAAAAAATTGGTGGTTCATATCATGACCACATGGGTAATGTGGGCATGACATGTGTTTTCTTGTGTCGTGGCCACTCATAAAAAGTGGGCATGACATTTGGTATCAAAGCCCATGTTTCAACATTGGGAGCTTTAGGGTTTACGTGTTGTTTGGGCCGACATGGAGTGGGTTGAGTGTGGTTTGACCCTTGTCCTACTCCGTGTATCCACGAGGGAATGAGGTTGTGGTTTGTCGACTAACCTTCACCTTGGAGGAATATCCATCCTCTTGTTTTGTCATCATGATGGCCTTGTCACACTATTATTGAAGTCTTCCGCTTGTGTTTTCGGGATGGTTGTGTTCCTCCTTGTTGACTCTCCTCTTGAGTAGGTTGGTCTAGTATGAGAAGGTTGTGTTGGGCCCTTTTTATTGCCCTTGTGTCCTTTTTGTAAAATGTGGTGTTGTTCCGTAGTATGCACTCTATGTGATAGGGTGTAGAGGTTAGCATCATGGGAATAGTTAGTCTTGTGTTGCGCCTTGATTTATGTTATGAATTTGGATGTGAAAGAGATGGAGTATGGTTATGCTTGAGTTCTTTGGACGAATAACATAGTCTTAATGACTTGTTTAATTTTTCTTGCCTTGTGTATCTTGTGTGTGTATATCATGATGTTTGAATGACATACCTTCTTGATTCTTAACCCTAGTCATCAATTAGAAATCAATAAATTCTCCTTGGGAAATTGGGTAACTAGAAATGCTTGCATGACTTGTATCTTGCTTTGTATTTTATGAGTGCGAGCCATTGGTGTATGCTTACATTGTTTTTTATTTCAAAAAAGGTTAAGAAAGAAAGGGGTGCAATTGAGCAATATGCATGGTATTGCTTAGAAATGATTTATGTTTTTAAAATGATACAAGAGTGAATGGTGTGCTTGTTGGTCAATTGTTAAGTGCTTACATAATGTGAAAAAAAAAATTACAGTTTAAGATTTGGACCTTGTGTGTATTTGGTACCTTGTTATGTATACCTTGTGTGAAATAGATGCTTGGCTTTAGATGGTAGAATAGTAAATTAGAGACTTGAGCTTGCAATTAAATTTTTTTTTTATTATATGATATACCTCTATTTTATGAGCTTTGTTGCTAGATAGATATATGTATTGTACGTAATTCATAGGTAATATGTTAAGGGCTATAGAGAACTCCATGATGTGTGATTTGTTGACCATCTTGCGAGTTGAAACAATGTTATTTTGAGTTAATTACGACCTTGTATACAAATGCTAGTATGTTGGTATACTCACTTGAGGTGTATTGCATTGTCACTCAATGTGAAGTCATGATTGGATTCCAATATGCCATAGATGGATTAGTTTGAGTTGATGTTTGAGTAAATTTCTTAGAGAACCTTTATGGTAATTATTATGTGACTTTGGGGTATGAAAGTTGTCCTTCTTCACTAAGTAATGAACAATAAAGGAGAATTGTGTTATGTGTTACCTTGTGGATGTGAATACCTGTTATGAACGTGCTTGCTATGTGTTGTGATCACCCCTTACATGCGTTGTGTACTCATGAGCTTGCGATACTAGGTATCCATCCATGGGTTGAGTGTATAACTACAAGTATGGTGGAGTCATGCTTATGTGGTTGCTTGTTCGAATACCCTGTAAGGTCCAATCTTGGAGTTGGAGACCTTCCATGTGTGGAGTTAAGTAGTGGAGAAGAAGAACTTAGGAAGCTATGGCGGCATGTTGTGGCATTGGTTTGGGATTTCCCAACCAACCATACCTTCCTATGCCAGAGTACCCCCTACTTCTCCTTAGTGAATGGACCTTTGAGACACCCATAGTGCTTTCCTATCATGCTCTGTTTCCTTGATAGTACTACTGACATCTGACATGGGATCTTGGTTATGTTTTGGTATGGGCATGTGAATTGCTCGAGGCCATGCTACTTTGTGCAGGTGTATTCTTACCCTTGGTACCTTATTTGAGTGGATGTGTAGCATCCTAGAAACTTTTACATTTTAATGATGACGTGTACCTTTAAGAAGGGCACGATGTACTATACTGATGATGTGTTACCTTTGAGAAGGGCACAATTCCACGTAAGAGTACGTGAAGGCGCATTGATAATTCTTACCTACATGATGTTAATGCATTGGTTGTGTTTGCATAACACATGTAGTGACCGTGTTTCCCTCCTTCCTTATTGGTGACTTGATGTTAGTCACATAGTGATGTAATGTGCACTTTCTTGGATTGCAATTAATTCTTTCAGGTGTTTGGTGACCTTTTTGTATCTTGGTTGTGTGGACCAGTCATGTTATTTTATCTTGTCTGAAAGTAGCTTAGCCACGACCTTTGATCCTTCCTTTTTCACGTGACTCCTATGGTTACGTTGTTTTAATGTTGAAATTGCGCGCATTTATTCATTTAATTATTTATTTTATTTTGGTTTTGGAAACTTCTCCTCTTGGCTTTTCTAGAAATCTATGTTGGCTAAGCTAGGTTCTTTTTGTTTTTCTACTACTGGTCTTGTGTTGTAATGTTCTTCTCGCCATGTCAATGGAGCGACCTCTGGTAGAGTGTATATAAGGAAGCAAACGTGGGAAACTTATGAGGGGTAGGTGTTGACTAGTATGGGCTAGTCATTATCCACCTACCTTCCTAGTGATCTTGCTCTTATGATTGGCTATCTCTTGGAGGCTAAACCCCTTATACAAACAAGAGGTAGGCCATTGTGGGAATGTATGGTGAGGCCCCCAGGCACGTGGCCTCGAGGCTATCATTCCACTTGGTTGTTGGATCTTTGGATGCATGGCACTAATATTTAGTTACGTGGTTCTATGATGAGACTATGACATCCCTCTAAACCTATATGTGAACCTTGTGAAGTCAATTCCTATAATGTGGATGAATGAAAATGTGTGGTTTTTGTAAACTCTACATTTGATGTATCTATATATGATTTGATGTTCTATATAAACATGTTTTATGATGTGTGTAAAAGATTAAAGGACATGGGATTCCTTGTGTTATGTTTCAATCTATCGAATGTGTTTTGGGGAAAAGAACTACACTTTTATGGATTTTAGTACCATGTTTAAATTCTTGATAGATCTTATTTGCATATGTTATACTCTATACTTACCTTGTCTGGTGCAAAGAAGTTTAGGAAAGTGCTTCTATCCTCCTCTTGATGACTTCCTGGAGTAAGTCATTTCCTAGGGGGTAGGATGTAAGGCCTGCCCTTGTATAACCAGTACGTACCAATTTATCTTATAGTTCTAGATCAAAAGATAAAATGAGTTGATTATTATATGATGTAATTGTATGGTGGATAGGTACCTAGCTAGATTATACACCTGCATTGATCGTATTATGTTGCTTCGGCTATGATTACTATGGTGGAATTTGATGTTTGATTTGAGTGTGTAGGGTATGCTCGTACAGGTGTTGGCCAATGAGTGGATGTGGAGGAGGAGACAGTGAATCATTAACCACTTGACAAATCCACCTTACCTAGCCAATGGTCAAGATATCAACCTTGTTCTCTTGTGGTATGTCAATCACCTAAACCTTTCTATTTGGGTTATGAGTCGAGGGTTGTACTTGTGTCATCCATCTTCCTCCAACTGAAGTCCTCCGCGAGTTCAATCCCTATTGTTGTGAGTAACCCTGTAAAATGTATGTGCTCTTTGCTTAATGTTTAGTGGCCTTGTTTTCTTGTTCACTATATTGGATTTATCTATTAGTTTTTTTGGCAAAGTCAGTTGTGGTGTGTTTGCCTTGACCTTCATGCTTTTGATGCAAGGTCATGTTTCATGTATCTCCTCATAGGAGGTATTTTATTGTGGGGACCCCTTGGTATGCATTTAGAATTTAAGTTAGTCCCTTGTATTACAGTATAGTTAGATAATTTAAGCTAGCAATAGCTTGACTCCAATGCGATTGATTTACATGTTGTATTAATCTTGATAATGCTCTAAGGATAGCATATCAATTATTGGTCGATCTTGCTTGTCGACAGTTATATATTCAATGGTGCCTCGTATAATATTATGCCATATCTTAATAAGGGCAAGTGATATATATATACATATACATATACTTATCTATTATCCTAATCCCATATAGAATTTGACAACTTTTCTCTATGTACCTTCCTTTATAGGATATCGTTGTTACTTAGCCGATAGGCTTTTATATGTGAGCATACAGGGCTCCAAGTCATGGCTTAATCGTGGTGGTCGAACCTTCCTATCTAGTAGTTTTTGTATTATATTTATACCTTGCATGGTGCCCTTAACATTATGGCATACCTTGATATAATAACTTATATTAAATCCTTATAAATATATAGGTAATTACTATCATTATTCTCTTAAATCTTAACTTGCTCAAAAAACTCTCCTTTCGTGGGTTACAACATATCTAAAATGTTGATTGTAATTACTCTGTCTTGTGATTCGAATTTTGTAAGACTTCACGGAAATAACATTTTTCAACTATTCCATTTTAAGACCATCATCTATTTAATAGTACCTTTAAAATACTTTAACATACCTTGGTCTATGCATATTATATAAAAGCCATATATATATATATATATATATATATATATATATATATATATATATATATATATATATATATATATATATATATATATATATATATATATATATATATATATATTATCGTAATCCTATATAAATTGTGATAGCCACTTGTCAAAAAAAAATTGATACTTTCATAGGGCATGACCTTCTAAGTTTTCGATTGTATTTTCCGTAAGAGTTTTATTCCTTATGGGAAAATATCTATGTAATTAAAGTCTAAGTTGTTTACTACCTTGCTGAGTGTGATGTTTGAACGGTTTAAATGGTTGGCATTTAGAGTTAAAAGTTAAATTTTAGATTCGTGATAGTTTTTCTAGCTTAATCTAGTGTTAATTGAATTAGTTGTGTAAGGATTGCTTATTCTATTTAGAAATGCTTTTAGGTAGCATGCAGGGCGGGAAGTTCGACCTTGTTGGCCAAGCTTTTCTTTTGTGTCTTTCATATATTCAATAGTGCCTTTAAGACACTACAACTCACCTACAGGGCTTAAATGTGATGGTCGACCTTGCCTGTCTAGAAAACTTTTATGATGATTATCCATTCGATATTGCCCTTAAAATACAGCTAATTGGTCATCAAGTTTGCGATATATGTAAGTCATGCATATATTTATATTTTTGGTATTTTGGGGGGGGAATGGGGAGAATGCTATTTTTTTTTTTTTAAAAAGGTTTGGCAGACAAAAGGGGAGGGAGTTTAGGGTTCAGGGGATCACGGGGGGGAAAGGGAAGGAAAGAAAAAAAAAGGAGGAAAAGAGGGGAGTTACGGGGGAAGTAGAGCGGCGGCAGGGGCTCTCAGGAGGAGGGACTCAACTAAGAAGAGGTTCTTCATCTTTGGTATACCCTATAAGTTCTTAAACCTGCTTGTAGCAGATGTATTTTGGGTGATGTCTTGGACACGTCATATACCATGAGGTGACATCACTTTAGCTTTTTTTTGCTAGACCGAAACCTGTTTTGTTTTCCTTCCTATGTTTCTGTTGTTTGCCTAGACGCCCAAATGGATGCCTGAACCTAGCTCAAACGCCCCAGTTGGTCGCAGGTAGATAAGATGTCAGCCAAAATGGTGGGACATGGACTTTGTGTGTTACTCTGCAAAATGTGTATTGAAAGCTAGCTCCTCAAAGCTTCTCTTCAACCCATTCGATCTTACCCCTACTAGTATGATTTGCCTACCAGATACCACAATCTTTTAGCAGATAGTCAGCGGCTCACTAAACTTGCCTATGCTTTGACCTTCTTTCTGTGATGCATAAACATCCATAGTACACTCAAAATACATATTCGGCGATGGCTATTTCACAGTGTCTTGATGAGTCCTTTTGTATGGATGTTTTTAGCCACATGTCTTCTTATGGTTTTAGACCAAGGAAGCAGTAGCTTTCCCTGTGTATGGATTATGCCTTACCCTGTTTATTGCAGCTCAACGCGTAAACATGACCCTCATATGGCTAAGAAGAGAGTCCTTAAGATGGTTTTAGGTTTATGGTGTTTTAATCGACATTGTTGTAAGAGCAAATATATGCATGCTCAAATTTTGACCATCGACCTTGATTTTTTTTAAATACTCTCCATTATGGTGGTATCCATTCTAAGTCACTTGTAAAACACTAACACTTGCCTCAATTAGGGGACGATGTGAGATCTATTAATTCTATATCTTTTTTTGTATATGCTCCCCCCTTCGATTTGTAACTTTCATCTTGTATGGAGTGTCCTTTACAAAAGATTTCAAAGCTAGCCTCCACATGATACAACCTTTTAGATTTTTTTTATTGTATTTAATATATGAATTATGTGTAGGGTTGAGAATACAAACGTTAGTATAACGTTATTACTATCGGAATGTCTTTGGATTAAAATACATAGTTATAAGGGAATAGTAAGTGGCTTCTTATTTTTGAGTAAATTATGATGTTATATAGCATTAACTATATTGGAATAAATTTTATGCATTTATGCTTAGTCGTGAATTGTGTTGTTGTAACATTGATGATTTATTTTATTATTGTGGATATTTTTTTGTATATATTTAAGAAGGGAATGAGTAGTGGTTTATAAATTTAATGGAGGATTTGATAATTGGGGTGTATTGGTTAAAATATTTTATCATTGGTTAATATCATTGAAAGCTTATGCATCGTGATGGGTGGGTAGAGATCACGGATGGATGGGGACTATGTAGGTTAGTAAGGATGTTAACCCCCCCTTGTATTTGACTCCTCTTTTCACCTATTTTTTTTGGCCATGAGTAACCCCTTGGAAACCTACGCTTTTGAATGGCGTAGGAGTGTTTTTTTTTCTTTTTTTTTTGAAATGTGTGGGTGTGGGTGAACCCCTTTAAATCTACTTTTTTTTTCCTGAGGTGTCATGTTGAGTGGGTGTGGTTCGCGTGTCACGTTTGTGTGGATGACCTTGGTATCGTGCCATAGTTTTGTTTTGTTGGGTGAGTGGTCAAGTTAGCAGTGGTACCTTGATCTCCTCTCTCCGTAGCTTGGGGGTTACCTAGTACACAATGGACAACCATTGCGTTCGACGATGGCAATATGGTTGGGAGGTGGGCAGCATCCCACATTGGTCTCGTTCAGGCGATCTCTTGGAGTCTTGGTGAAACCTTTGTGTTGTATCTTGGAGATGTACTCTTGTTGTTTCACTATGTCCTTGGAGCACCTTGGTTGTAATTATTTTATGTCATACCTCTATTACTCTCTGTAAATTATTCTTGAATCATGAATTCTTCCATGTGTTGGGAAGTAACCTTTACCATGTAATTGTAAAATATTATCTCTTGATTTGAAGTTGATACTCGGTTGATCGTAAGAGAATATGAATGTGTGAATGTAGTTGACTGTGCCCAGATGAACATATCTATATGTTGTAGTCCCCATGCTTTCGTTAATGATTCCATGTTATGTTTTAAAGTTGGACTCAAATTAGTTGTTTAGAAATTCTCACAATGCTCTTGTATGTGGAATGAACCATGTTGTGACTCATCTACTCGTGTATGTTTTATCTTAACTAGAGATGGAATAATGTGTTAAAACTACTACTTGTTAAATGTAATAGAATAATGTGGTAAATGAAATTGAATGTACCTTTATGTTAATATTTGTATGTAGTGGTCCTCGTACTTATACCCTATATTTTATGCCATGCTTTAGAGTTGGATCCAAAAGTTTATTTCTAGAATTATCACACTCGCGTATGTTCAAATGATCAATGTAGTTTTCCCACCTTCTTGTAAATATCGTATCTTAACTATTGGTGAATGGTTGTTTAAGTTTCTCCTTTATCTAATGTTATGATCCCCTTGGGTTGATTTATCTAACAAGGCATCTTGGATGTTTCATCCACGCCTTGTCTTCCTTCCCCACCTTGTGTGACGGGGATTTAGGGATAGGGGGAAATTTTTTTTGGTGGTTCATGTCATGACCACATGGGTAATGTGGGCATGACATATGTTTTCTTGTGTCATGGCCACTCATAAAAAGTGGGCATGACATGTCCTCACACCATCATTTTCTGACATCTCCCTAACATCACCTATCATGCTAACTTATCTCTTTCCTCTAAATTAATTAAATAAATCATTTTATTTAATTAATTTACCTGATCCTCATTATCTCCTACCCAAAATTAATTAAATAAATAATTATATTTATTTAATTAAGTATTATGTCCTTGTCATTAGCCTAAATTAATTAAATAAAGTTCATCTATTTAATTAATTTACCTTTCCTATAGCCAAACATTGGTTAATTAAATAAATCTCATTTATTTAATTAACTAACTTATTCTACCAAATCTCTACACCCAAATTATTTAAATAAACCTCTATTTAATTAAATTGGATCACTAATTAACCCATCCACTAATTTCATACAACATAAGATAATCCCTTAATTAATTAGCCTAAGCTCTCATTATCCCATCTCCCCATAATTATTTAAATAATTAATATTATTTAATTAATTATACTCACATATGTCTCCACCTCACCTTTTCAAATCCATGCAATTGTCTTATCTCATCCCACTCACCCATAAAATGAATTAAAAATTTATTCACATGTCTCCATCCTCATTTATGCAAAGCCTTCTCAGGGCCAAATTAAAAATTTCAAATTAATGTGAGCCCTCCATCTTTGTTGATGAAACCCTAGCCCTTGATTTCACTTTGAAATCTTAACCCTTAGATTTCATCTTTGAATTTCTACCATTGATCAAAAATCTGACAAAAATCTATAAGTAAGTAGCCTCTCCAAGCCATTTTTACACTTGGACACTCTACAAATATCAAACTTATGCTCTCATAATTCTCCCACCTCCATAGCCAAACTATAGCCAAATTATAGTCAAATCCCTTGCCTCCATTATGTTGGTTACTTCTTGAGTAATCCACATTCATTTGCATTAGGTAAAGCTTGGATTTGTAGCTAGGTGCATGCATTTCCTCCACCTTATCAAGGAGACTAGAATGGAGAAGATTTTGAAGGTATAACCATTTGTTTGTGTTTACTTTATGTTTTCTAACATCTTTCACATTCTATCATCTTCATTTGGCACACCCAGTGGGACTGGTTTGTTCCTAAATTTAATCATTTTTGGAAGAAATTCCATGTGTTTTTGTGCAGGTGATAGGTTAGCACATTTGGCTGTGGATTGGCACCTAAGTTGTGGTGGAGCCTCCCCCAAAATTTTCTTGCTCTTTGGTCCTAAAACCTTACAAATGGTTAATTATGTGCATAAAAGCCTTAAACCCTAAACCCTTATCCTTTGTTCTAAGCCTATGTTATAATTTTATGTTGACTTGTAATAGGTAGTCATCACTGCTTTAAGTAATGACCTTATGTCTTAGGTCCCATTTCTGACTGGCCCCTTAAGCCTAGTGACTGGCTCCTTCTATGCACCTTAACATTTCCTAAGTTTGAGTCCAAAGTCTTTTATGCTAGATCAACAGTTGTCACAGCACTGCAGGCTCCAGATCTGTCAGAGCTAGGCTGATGCGCTAGCTATAGATTTCCAAACAAGTGGGTCCTAGGTCTCATTGGCTAGGTGCCCCAAAACATGCTCGCTCCTTATTGGATTTCAAGGGCGTGTTGTGAGAAGATATTAAAGAATATTCTTTGCACTGCTGGGATGATGTGACAACTAGCAAGTGGGTCCCTATCCTGTCCTAGTAAGCTAAGCTTAAGGCTTAGCGCATGAGTGCAAGCACTGTGGTGTGGGTCCCTTCCGGGCCCACGTTCCCACGATGAGCTGGCATGTGGATCCAGAGTGGAAGATTTGCATTGTGCTAGTGAAATTCGATTGGTCTATTCAATTCCAAAGTATGTGAACTGCTTTTCAAAGGTGTAACTTCAAATATTGGTTGGCAATTCTCCTACAAGTTGGATGCATCTATGGTGGAGATTCAAACATGAATAACAGCTAGTTCCTAGCTTGTTAGTTGACCTGTGCTTGTAGTAATGGCGATGGGATGGAAATCAACCCAAGTCTTGCCCATTCCTTGAAATAAATAGATCAATTTGATCATTGTGATGAGTACATTTCATTTCAATTATACTTCTTGTGAGAATCAAGTAGTGTATAACAAGAGCTAAAGAATTAGGGTTTGCAGTGGTGAACAACAAGTAAGTGCAGAAAGCATTGATGTTTTAGTCAATTTTCTTCCAACTTGCATAAATTGCTTTGAAATTGAACATAGAGTCTGAATTCATTAAGCAATCAAAGTAGATTGTAGAGTTACTATAACTTTCAATAAACCCTAGTTGTAGTCCAACCTTGAAGTATACAAACATGGTCAGCACATCCTATGCAAAAAGGGGTGTTGAACAAGACTTGCTCACTCAGTACCCTGGCTCGTACAAGAAGGCTATAAGCCTTGTAAGGAAGAACAAGGATGAAAAATCTATAGACAGCCATGCTAGAATTATGGATGCAATTGTTCTCCTATTTGGATGGTCATTATTTGAATGATGGTACAGAAAGAGAATGGCAAGGTCACCATTGACGAATGGATGGTGCCTTGACATGGGCAAACTTGTAGTGCCTAATATGTTTATAGATACAAACTTTGTTAGGTTGGTGGCCAGCAGATATGATGCCAACACAAGGCGAGTGTTAACAGCAAGTGGGAATTATGTCAGTGCATTCACCAAGTCATACATTGTTGAGGTATTTGGTCTAAACAGAGCTACAAACAAAGCTATTGACTTTGACAATTTCAAAAGGATATATGAGACACACAAAGCTATGTATAGGTCTGTCAAGGTCCCAAGTCATAGAGTGAAGACTTTTGGTGGTAGAGGAATGGGAGTCTTTGAGAAGGAGTCACTCAGCATAAAGCCCTTTGAATAATACGTCATAAAGACTTACTATTCACTATGTCAGATAACTGGTGAGGATGCAGAAGAAAAGATCCTTGTGCACTTGATGTTCATGGCCATTGACATCCAAGATGGCATAGTAAATGTGGAGTTTGATTATGCTTCTTTCTTGGCAGATAGAATGCACAAACAGATGATAACCCTGAAGGCTAATCAAAAATTGAAATTTAAATGGTATTCACTCATGTACCATATGTTCTTATATGCTGGTAGGGAAGTATGGGAGAAGACTTTGCAAGTAAGAAGATTTGATGATAACAAGAATCCCCTACGAGTTCAATGTTGGACTTATCTATGAGATAAGAACTGTGAAAATTTAGATTTCATCATTTTTCAAGAATTCTTTGTTAGAAAGATGATGGCATATCTAGGTGAGCATAGGGAAAGAATACCAAAGGAGATACAAGATTTCCTTAGGCCCTGTGAGAGAACTCCAGGGTTGGGAGTGATGCATAATTGGGGAGATTGGTGATTGAATAAATACTCCACCTATTTCAGACTGTATGGGTTTCCTATGAGACCTCATTTGTTGTCTATGTATGTGCCTAAGAGACTTGCATATCTGGAAATCATTTGGCAATATACATAAGCTTAGGCCTGCGAATATGAGAGGAATCAAAACATCGTAGAATGCACCCCAAAAACAAAGACCACACAAAAATCCATCAATCAAGAACCTAGGAGTCAATGGAATCATCATGCAAAGGAGGTAGGAGGATTGGAGGAGCAGAAAAATGAGCAGTCAATGGCCGAGGAGCCACATTCGATGTATGCATTCGTAGAAATTGAATCGCCTTAAACACATCCCTCACCCTAGCAGCAAGGCTCGACGAGAGTTGAAGTCTGTACATCTTGAGGACTGAGTTGAGTGCGTTTACACAACCAAAATGGATCCATTTATGAGTGGTGTTGAACACACAGGCCACAATAAGAGAGGATTGGAGAAGATCAATAGTAAGCAATCCTCTGAACGGTGCCTCTCCTTCAAACATGTCATAATTATCCATTGTCATCTTTAGTTTTCCCCATTAACCAGGTACTCATGGATATAGAAAAATGCCAGTGTTTCAATGAACTCTGCATCCTGCACTAAATCCATTGTATTGGACAAGAAAATGGAAGTAACCTCAGAAAATAGGAGCACCTACGAAAATTCCTACACTAACTCATCACAAACCACACAGCGAATTGCAATTTCGACAAGAGAACAATCAAAACCAAAGAATTTTTGTAATTTCAGAGAGTCATAAGCCCCCAGCTCCATGGGATCCAATTTTTTTGGTTGGATGAGAATCCTACAATTCTTAATAACTAGTTTCATAGCAAGCAGAATGGAGAGAAAGGTGGCTAGCAAGGAAATTGGGAAGATGCAGTGAATTCCATAAATAGGACGGGGATTCAAAAAAGGTGTTGCCATTAATATGCACATGGGGGATCATCCACCCAATCCAGCTAATGGCAGGGCAAAAGATAATGAAGATTACAATCATAAATAAGGATTAATTCCCAACACATACTGAGACTAGTGAGAGGGACATGCAATTGGAGATGACACAACAAGTAACAATGCCATCGAGAGCTCAAAAAAGTGGCATTAAATAACATCTATTGTGATCCCACAGGTGTAAGGTACAAGTAGTGGCAACGGAAGCATGTCCCGCTCCATATTTGTGAAGTGTCTCATGGCCCAGCTAATAAGGTAGGACATCCTTGTGTAGGGCCTCATTAAGGAGTGGATACAACATAGCCTCCACCTAATCAAACTTTGACATATTAACTTGGAGATCAATCACTAGATTGGCCAGCAAGTCAGTAGACTGATTTGCCTCATGATAACATTGTGTGATTAAAAACTGCTCAAACTAATCCAAAAGATCCCATATTGGTTGGAAAAGATTAAAAACTACTCAAACTACTACATACTTATACATTATTCATGTAGGATTGACATGTATTTGAGAGTGGGAGTACAATGTAATGGTAAAATATGCATCCCAATGCCTATTTAAGTTTGTGTTTGTGCCTCTTTTGGGGCAATGTCTTAATACATTTATATAATTAAAAATGACACATTTTTATGTGTAGTTGAGCCCACTATCAAGCCTCGCTAACACCTAAATATGTACTTATTACTAATTCTAAGAAAATATATGAGAAATAACATATATTAATCATAATCAATAATAATCATAATCACACTTAGTAGTTATGTGGGGATTGATGACTTTGATTTTTTTCCAATATATCTGGCCTTCCTTCAATGTCCAATCCCTCTCCCACTTTATTCACCTTCCTACACTCTTGTAGACAGAACTTGTCAAGGCATGTCATCGATTCATCCTCCATTTCCAGAAACTCCTCCAATTCAGGGAATCCCCGTATATCAAGGAAGTGAAGGTGTGGAAACCCTCTAGACTTTCCAAACACCATTGGCAATTTTCTGCAGCTCCTGTTCCACCTCAAGAACAAAGTCACTAGATTGGGCATTGCTTGTAATTCTGGGTATTTACTGCAATCACAACCCCTTAAACAGAGGAATGTAAGATTTGCCAAACAATGTATCTAATTTGGCACTGCAAACTTACTTAGTGTGAGATGTTCTAGATCTTTCATTGCATTCATTCTCTCCGGAAACTAGGGAAGATCTGATTCAGACCCACCCTGCATTCCAACGATCTCATTTCTGACTTCCAGTCAGTGCATCTTAAGCAAGGGCACAAGGATCCCTTCTTTCATTCTCTTCAACTATGATTCATGCTAAACTTGAAACCTTATTTCCTCAATATTACTCATCTTTCCAACATCCTCTAACCTTAACACACCATCCTCTTCCATGGATAGGGACAATAGAAAGAATGATCCTCGCAGTGTTTGCAAAGACTCCAGCTCTGATATTCCCTTTAGCATTCGCTCAAACCGGCCTTTCAAATGCTGAAGACACTTAAGTTCACTTGTCTGTTTGGGTGCCTAGAGCTCTAATTCATGGCAATCAGAGACATCAAGAAAAGACAGACTCTTAAGACATCTCACACATTCTGGTACCTTCTTAATCTTTGTCCTCTTTAAATTCAACACTTTGAGAAGTTTCATCTTTCCAACGCAAGCAGGCAATGTGGAGATATTTGTGCGGCTCAAATCGAGAACCCGTAGAACTCTCATACTGCTAAACAACATTGCTGGAATGTTTCTTCCAATTCTGCTATTGCCAGACAATGATAGTGTGCAGACAAGTGTGGGAGAAATAGGACACCTCTCTGAGATGGCATTGTCATCTATATCTTTCTTCACCAAAAATAGGTGACACCAGCGACCACTACGCGTATTCACAGACTGCAATTTGGAGAATGCATCCTCAACACCAAATGCACATTTATTTTCTCTAGATATAAGTATGGCCAATTCTAGCAATAAATCATGAATTTTACAATATTTTACCAGATTCCATTTTTCCCATACTTCAACCAAACAGAGATTAGCAAGCTGATCTAAACAATCCCATGGGTTCTCTCCTATGGGAATGAATCCTTCTCCCATCCATAGATATATCAGATATTCGCACTCTATTTGGTCATCCTCAGGAAAGAAAGAAAGATAAGCAAAACAAGCCTTTAGATGTGCAAGTAGGGAGTCATAACTCAACTTTAGAATATCCATGACAGGGTCTACCTTTTTCAGCTTCTGAAGCTTGGTTTTCCAGTCCCTTGGCAGTGTAGTGATCGCCAAAGATGCTACTGTGGTCTTGATTGCAAGTGGCAATTTCCCACATTCCTTCACGATGTTAAGAGCTACCTCCTTCTGGTACTCTGGCAATCTAGTTTCCTCAGACTCAAGAAATGCATAAGCACAAAATAGTTTCCAGCTCTCTTCATCTGTTAAACTTTCCATCTCATAAATCTTAGCATTGAGATTTACACAGACCTCTCTGCTTCTTGTGCTAACCAAAATTTTGCATTGACTATTACCTCCAGTTGGGATGCCAAGTTTAGTTAGCAAATCACCTTCTCTAGTAGCCCTCTAGACATTATCTAAAACAATAAGACACCTCTTACCTAGGAGAAAGCCATGAATCGACTCTGCTGCTACCTCTTCACTTACTCCACCTTCCTTAATTTCCTTACTTAATTCTTTATCTAATTGGAAGGCTAAATCACTAAGCAACTTGGAAACAGAATAGAACTGAGAAACTGAAAGCCATGCAGATATCTGATACCTTCCTTTTTCGGCATTGTAGACATGCTTAAGAAGATAGGTCTTGCCCATTCCTCCCATTCCAACCACTGCAATAGTTGGAAATTTAGGGTTTTCCAAAAAATTCACCATTCTTTTAATCTTGGATTGTATCCCCCCTAGTTTGGAATCGCTGGGCAGCAGACTCAATATCTTAAACTGTTGTCCCTGGGATCTACTTGATGATTCTGCTTTTTCTATGTGAGACACCGCAGTATGACCTATATTCAATTGGTTTCCATCTACAATAACGGAGCTCATTCTGGCCTTGACCTTTTGAATTCTTCTACCCATTTGATAGCGAAGAACCAATTGATCACAACTCAAAGTGCAAAACTAGGTATTACTAGCATACATAGAATCCACAACACATATTTGAAGTATGTCCTCTACCTCCCAGGCAATGTCGCGAACTCTCTGAAGCCATTTTTTCATAGACTCCTTTTGTCTACTGCTCTTCTCATCATCTCCATTTAGAAAATGATTAATTTGCTCTATTTGGTTCTTCAACCATTCAAAGTCTTCCTTGAAGTTCAACACTATGCTCACCTCATTAGCCGCTTGTTGAATGGCCATCTCACAAACTTTTCTAACAACAACATCTGCAAGTACAGGTGCCATATTCAAGTTCTTTCTTGAGATTGAGAATTCGACCTCATAGGAAATATAATAGCTGAATGCAATTCAAACTTGAAAGCCTTTGCTGCAGAGTGTGAATAATACTGCTTACAACAATATCATATATAACATCAACTTCCTAGCGTAAAAGCCATCTTCCTTTGTTTACCTATAATTCCAGGAAAGAATAGGAATCTTGTTTGATTGTATGACTAATATTCAGCTCAATACCGTCATATCCTCCATACCCACCCAATATGTAGGTACCTTCTGAATTTGAGTGTGATAATTTAATTTTAACTTATTGTACAGCTGGGGAATCGACATTTAGGGCAGAAGACATAGTTGGGCATTTTTTATTTTTTTTTATTTAAAGGGAGAGAATTTATTTCAGTCTTATCTTATAAAAATATTTTAATATATCATTTAAAATAAAAAAGTTCACATCATCATTTGTCTTGGGATATAGGAAATATTTTAATATATCATTTAAAACAAAAAAGTTTACATCATCATTTGTCATGAGATCTAGAAGGAATCAAAAGACTACAAGTTAAATACTCTAAAACAAAACAAAAAATTGTGATACTTTTGGAACCATATATAAAACATATTATTAGTCCCTCCTTAACACGAGACTATTGTTTTCGACTCACTAAACTGGCATTTATTCTGCTCAGGAATCGTGCCTAGCAGAAAAATTAAACCAATTGCAAAGGTTAACAATTTTTTTTAGTTTTTCTTGAAGTTCTCGCGTTTCCTGATTGGATGCATATTAAACCCCATGTGTTTATTCCCAAGGGGAGGCTAGGGTTTTCCTAGCCAATGAAAAGCCGTCTATAGAAAAATTGCATGTGATTTATAATGTTCTACATGTTTTTTGGGCATGTCACAATCTTGGGCTCGAGGCCTTATCAAAGGACAAGTGTTCATGGCCGAGGACATGTTTTCCTTGCTAGAGAAAACATGCCACTCCATTTTATATAGCATATAGCACCCATTCAGTTGAGAAAATAGTAAAAGGGGACTTTGATGTCAAAACAGAACAATGTTTTTGTATTAGTTTAGACTAATTTTTTATGAAGGAAAAAGCAAGAGATCACTTTTTAAAATTGATGCCTGGAGAGTTAAGCTGCAAGACAAATGCGTTAATTTGTTAACATTTTGTGCAGGCTTCTATAGAACAATAACATGTCAAGACCACTTCCTAAAGAATTAGGGCAGCTAAAAAAGTTCAAAACACTCAACCTCTCCAACAATCAACTCAGTGGCATGATACCCACTTCACTGGGTTAGCTAAAGAATCTCAACTACCTGTGAGTATCACAAAAATCCCATTTTATTTCATGGGTATAGGCTTGACAATGGTTAATGATGTTTTTCCTTGTATTGATTTGTTGCAAAATAAGAGACTAAACAATAATAGCCTTTTTGTTTCCTACATCACTACCCAATATCTCTAGCTTGACATTTATGTATGGCCCTACATTTTATCTATCCTTTATTTACCATTTGGGTGCTTCTTTATGTTGGGTTTTGTTCTAGTATTTACTCACTTGCCCCATTTTTAGGGATTTGTCCTACAACAATCTGAGTGGTTCGATGACCAGGATTCATGCTCGAACCTTCAAGTACAAACAACCTTTCTTCTTACAATACGTTTAAATCATGTTTCTCATGTGGATGAACTTATGTGCATTCAAAGATAGCTAATAATTTATATTGAAATCTTGAATCCGGGTTTGGGTGTTTGAAATTTGATAGTACTAGAGGAAATCCTTTGTTATGCAGACGTACAATGCAAAATTATCTTGGGGAGTCTCCAGTGCCCATGGTCTTCACTGGGAATTCATCACAAGGTAAGGTGATTTATGCTTCTTCCACACTGTCAACTTTAGTTATTTTCCTTAGTTAAATAGTCCTTTTGTAGGTGTTAAGGGAAAATTGGATTCAGATGAATAATCAATATAATAATATATCAATGATACCCAAAACTCAATGAAATAATGAACAAAAAGAGATTCAATCAAACAATGAACAATACAAAGCAAACCTCCTTTAATTCTCAGCTTCCATTGATCGCCTATCACAAATGATCTTGTCTATGAATATGGCCCTCAGAAGGTGCACTTCCTTGCTATGATTCCAAGATGTTCAAATGGGAATGGCTATGTTAGTTTTGCCATGAATATGAGCTTCACAACAATGATAGTAGTGTGTAATAATGAGGGTGATCACAAGCAATGAAGGAATTGGTGCCAAAGGTGTGCTGTAATTCCTGCAAAGTAACAATACTTAAAGCTTGGATGAATGAAATGGAAGAAGAAGGTTCAATTTATAGACTTGAGAAAGAGAAGATCAACGGTTGAGAATGGATGAGGAATGTGCGCGAATAGGAAGAAGACAATTGTCTTGCTATATTTTGTATGAGAGGAATTAGTAAAATAGAAGAATGAGTTAACTAAAGAGATAAATCAATTAAAAGAATAGATCAATCAGTTAAGAGAATAGAACTAGAGAATGGAAATTGCATGAGGATGAGAAGACATTTTAACTCAATTAAATATTTGGAATATTCAATTGTATATGCACGAATAATGAATTATATTTAGAGATAACTCAATTTAGAAGAAATAGACAACTTAAATAAATATTTGATTTATTTAAATTTAGAGAAGATATTATTAGAAGAAACAATTAAATAATTGATATTATTTAATTTAGAATGATTTTGGGAGAATAAATAAAATATTTGATTATATTTTATTTTTAGAGATTGAGAGAATTTAAATAAATTTGATTTGATTTATTCAAGTTTGGAAGAATGATTTGATTTAATTAAATAATAAAGAATTATTTAATTGTTTAGAAGAATTTAATTAAATAAAGGAATTTATTTAATTTTGACTTTAAAAGAGGTAATTAAATATTTTGATATTTAATTAATTTAGAGGAATATGAATCAAATAAATAAATTTGATTTATTTATTTATTGATAGATGAATTAGAAGGGAATAAATATTAAGAATATTTATTTAGACCGAATCATGTCATTTTTAGGCGTATACATTTTGCCCCTCTTTGATGCAATGTGTTTTATCACGTTGTTTCAAAGAAATCAATTGTTGAATAATGATACATGCCCCAATTTGTCCCTGGTACAAGTTATGACAATAGGATGCCCCCTCAGGAGATTAGACGGGAAGAAGGTAGAAGGGCGAGAGACGGACAATCTCACGAAGATGAAGGGAAAACTTGGTTAGGTTTGAAGAAAATAGGACACGTTTCTAAGAAACGGGAAGAAAATTGGAAGAAACAGGTGCAAGAAGTAGTCATAGCCACCACATAGCTAGATTAGGGTTTGCATGCTATATATAGGAGCTAGGTCCACAAGATAATTCATTTGCACACTTGGCTTTATTTGATTTGCTTCTAAGAGCTTAGGAGAGCATAGAGCATAGAGCAGTCAGCACGAGGATGGATATTCCATGCGAGGAGCATCGCTTTGAGCGAGTCTGTCAATTTGACTAGCCAGCAGAGGCAGGACCCCCGGTATGTATCTCAAAAAAATTTCCCTAGAGTTAATTTTGATTGCATTAAATGCTAGGAGAAAAATAGGATAGACATATGTGTCGGATCACAGTTTGGTGCATCTGGCATGCGAAATTGCGCATCTGTAATTCTGTGGCACATTTAGGATATAGAACAGTGCATACAACAAAGCTACGCATGCATGAGTTTAGTCAGTGCATGGATAATTTTGCAACACATTTACGGTATCAAGCGACACATGCAACTAGGCAGCGCATTTATGGTATAGGACGGTGCATGCATGAAATCTTGTGACGCATGCATCAGAAGTGGCTCATATGATAAGAAATGGTGCATTTGTCAGGAAATGGCGCATGTACCATCTGTTATGGTGCATATGATATAGATAGGCAGTTTACTTAACAAAATTGACTCGATTGGCATCCTGTTTGATGCATCAATCAATAAGCTATCTCCAAGATTGCAGAAATCTAGTCAAGAGATGTAGTGTGCTATTTGATCAATTTGATATTCTAAGTTAGTTAATATGTTTCTATAGATATGTTGAGCATGGTACTTGTAGCTTTTCGGTTGACGCCTTGCTTTGTGTGCTTTGCAGGAGGACATATGAGATACACTTCAGTCGAGGCAGCTATTCCCCATGCCGATGTTGCAGAGACATATGCTGACTAAGATGGACCAAGAGGCACTCGGCGCAATGGGTTTGGACTATGTCTACTTCATGCCTAATGTTCAAGCAAACCGTGGGTTGCTGACTGCAGTAGTGGAGAGGATCCACAGCGAGGACAGGACCTTCCACCTCCCTATTGGCAAGATGACATTACATTGGAGGATGTATACAGGATTCTTCAGTTACCCATTCAGGGAGAACTCGTTGAGTACGATCCATAGAGGGATGCAGGACTTGCTGAGTGTAGGCGAGTATTCAATGACTCCAAGCTGGTCGGACAAGTCATCTCCTGGTAGGACATTCATGACTACTATGACTATTTCCCAGGGATAGTTGCAGGACTGATCAGAGGCATTGTATGCCTGATAGGAGATCACACGGGTTCCCCATTGGATGGGGTCAGATCATGGAGCGGATGGTTACAGAGGGCACTCGTTATGCTTGGGGTGTCTGCATGCTGGCACACTTATACCATGACATGCATCAGGTGGTATACCACAGGAGTGCGAGCTTATCAGCAGGTGTGTCATTGCTGCAGTTTTGGCTATTGGAGCACATAGTGATCACTAGACTGATTTGTGTTTTTGACAGACAGAGAGGAGAGTTGTATAGCTATGGCTACGCAGGAGTGATTTCCCAACATAGGCTGGGGAAGCTCGAGTATTGGAGGCATGCTTTGGATGGAGTAGATGTCATCGTCTAGCGGCCATATCTAGATTGTGAGCCTTGGGAGGATGAGGTGGACGAGCTGCCCTACTATTCCTAGATGCAGTGGCTAATAGGCTAGACACGGTTCATCTTAGAGAGACAAATTGTCAGCCAAATACAGAGGCAGTTTGGGAGGAGACAGGGCATGCCACAAGGGCAGGCTCTATTTGCGTAGACTCCCGCTAAGAGGTTCAAATGGGGGCCAATGGCGTCTTATGAGGAGGCGGTAGCAGAGTTTCAGCAGACACCCTATGTTGCATGGGATATGAGGAGGGAGATTACAGATGCTGGGATGACCCAGGATTATGAGGAGTGGTTCACTGCTCATCCATTTTCAAGGTATTCAGGGCCTGGAGAGCTGGTGCCTCATATAGACGAGGTGAATTCAGATGATGAGGGCCAAGTTGGTAGGAGGAGGAGGAGGAGAGGGGGACGGGGAGGCGGCGGAGATGGTGGAGGGGGAGGTGGTGGGGATAATGGAGGAGGAGGTGGTGGAGATAGAGACAAACCCAGACAGAGGCGAAGAGTTGGGGAGGGGCCTTCCCAAGCTCCACAGGTAGTGCCATCGTAGGTTGCACAGTAGGCACAGATGCCGCCACCTCAGCAGGTGGCACAACATCAGGCACCCCAGCCATAGGGGCAGGGATAGGCACAGGCACCACAGGGTCCAACACAGTAAGATGTCCAGGAGAGGGCCATAGCTATGTTGAGAGGACAGGTCAGGCAGCTGCGGGCATAGCTTAGGACTGCTAAGGCCCGGCGAGAGACAGATGCAGATGTTATCTCAGGGCTTACTAGATAGTGAAATATGGTAGAGGTGCAGATACAAGCTATCTGAGTAGAGTAGGATATAGCATTGTTAGCCTTGGGATAGATGCCATGAGCATCTTTTTGGTTGGGCAGGTGCATCAAGCATAGGCACAACTAGCATAGGCACAGGCGCAGCTAGCATAGACACAGACATAGTTGGCATAGGTACATGCTCAGTTAGCGCAGGTGCAGGGTGAGCTTTCCAAAGCATAGGCTCAGACACAGTATTACTAGGGTCTATACCATGGTGTTGTGCTAGTCAGTCAGAGGGCTCTGAGCTATAGGAGCCAGTCCATGGCCTCTCAAAGAGTAGGTGGATCTAGGTTAGGAGCTCCCATGATGGGCCCATAGTAGTCTGGGGCTAGTAGAGGAGGGGATTCAAGAGACACTGCCAGTAGCAGCGGTTCACAACAGCAGGGATAGCAGATACTTGTGCAGACTCTGGCTCCTACGTACACTTTTTGATGGCTCAGATAGCCGCATATATATGTACCATTTTTGTATTTTGAGACACGTATCACCATCCTTGGGATGTATTTATTGTATATGACATTGACTCAAAGATGGACCACTTGATATTGTACATTTGGACATATGTTTGATATTTATGTGATGATGTAGTTTACTTGATGCTCTCTACATGTGTGAGTTATTTCTATTGTATGATGTGATGCACATGTTTATCTATTGCAGACTTAGATGTTTACTTGATGCTATGCGATGTTTATCTAATGCAGATTTTCATATGATGCTATGTGATGCTATATGACCTAATGCAGACTCAGATGTTTTACTTGATATGCCTCTAATGTGTGTGAATGCAAATGGTATCTAAAGGATTATGCAATTTATGTGATGCACTTATCTATGTTTTTGATTTTTTTTTGTTTGACATTATGTGATGATTGCAAAATGTATATGGATGACTTGATGCACCTATTATGTATGCAACTGATTTAATCATGTAAATGAATATCTCATGTGATATGATATGCAACTATATTTTGTGTTTTTTTGATGTCCAAATGTACTCTATCGACACAAAGATGACATAATGGTAGATAGAAGATTGATTGAAAGAATGACTCGATAGAAAGATTCACAAGCTTCACTTTGTATTGTTACTCTACATTATTTGGATCTTTTATTGCATGGGATATGGATGTATGGATTTATAATGGATGTATAATGGATGCTTTTCTTTTGACATCTTGATGGTGCAAGTATTTTGAAGTGCTTATTTCATCATTGGGTGATTTTTTGGTACTTTTTCTGAAATGATGTAAGTTAATACAAGCATCTAGGTATAATTGAACTGAGATGACCTGAGTATCGCTTACATAGATTGTGATTTAGCAAGTTAATACAAGCATCGAGGTATAATTGAACCAAGATGACCTGAGTACTTCTTGCATATCAACAGACAAGGATTTCCCCCATTCATGTTAGACCGTTGGTGTCCTCGATGATCTTTTGCCGATCATGTCTTTAGACAAGACATCAAATTACTAAAGTTTAATCCACAAATGGCAAACAAAGAAAAATAATCATGCCCCCATCATAGCATCTCTAGCTTTTGGCATCCTTGAGTAGCATAGAAAGGCATGATAGCAAAAATCAAGACTTTGTATTTTAACCATGTTTCTAATCCATAAAACATTTTTGCATTTAGATGTGTTTGTTTCTTGCCATAATTTGGGTAAAATCATTTAGAATGCCTTAGGTGCTTGTTTGCTTTACTCTAGATAGGTTAATATCTTGCATCAGGATTTCTGCTTTGGAAGCGGGCTTTGCTTGTGCTTTCTTGCTTGGTGAAAGGTTTCCACAATCCTTATTGGTGAGACAAACCCTAAGGGACTGACCTAGTGCCTCGGGGGCTCATTGCTAAATGGCCTTGCCTACATGACGACACAGAGGCAATGTAGTTCAAGGTAAACCCTAACGGACCTAAGACCTAGGCGGTAGAAAGTGGTGTGGACTCGGATAGATAGAAGGACTAGACATGCGATGAATGGAATAGTGGAGCCTCGGGGGCACATAGAAATATGGCCTTGCCTACGTGACGACGCAGAGGCAACGTAGTTCATGGACTTGGACCATGGATGGACTAGAGGATAGACGACAAGTTATGGGATGGATAAGGAAGCCTCAAGGGCACATTGAAAATGGCCTTGCCTACGTGATGATGTAGAGGCAACATAGTTCATGGATTAGACCATGGATACTAATGAGAGACACTATGCTAGGCTGACACTGTGGATAGGATACGGGATAAAACCTTGGTTGACAAGGCCACAAAAAGATAGAGTATCAAGCCACGATAGGTTATCGTTAGGTTTTTATTATGGAACAGATATGGATCGAATGGGACACGAGTGAAGGAAGTGTTGGTTCCTGAATTAGTAGAGGGTTTGCCAGCTCCAATGCTCAGGCAAATTCGGCCAATAGATACAGGAGGTTGCATGAGCTGCCTCCCCTTCACTTCTAGTTCTGCCGCACCAAGGGGGTATCCCTATAGCTAAAGATGTAACATTGATTAGCCCAATGAAAGAAAGATTTAGCTTGACAACAACAGGCAAAATACTCTCATGTGTGGACCAAGATTTGCATGATACATCACAAGGTTGGCAACATTCTTGGACATATTTATCTAGTTGTGAATGAGAGTATGCAGGGGTCCTAATCCTACTCCTACAAACTAACAGGATGGAAGTATTGAAAAGATGGACTTTATGTTTTGGATGCAAGACAAGGGGTTTTGGATCATAACTACTAACCCAGGAGGAGACTAGTGCCTATCTCAGGGCAAGGAGTCAACTAGATGTATACAAGAGAATGGATTGCATTTTGAATTCAAGCTTCAAGGGGTTAGACTAATGCTTGTCTTACAAACATCACCCAAGAATAGGTATCTAGTTGCCTCTACTTACATATATCCCAGCTAACATACAACCTTCTCCATACTTCACCTAAAACAATTTAATCCACTCCTTGAATGGAAGTTAGAGATGAAGTATGTGATACAGAAATCCATACCCTAGAACTTGAGAAACCCTTAGCAACCAGATTCAAAAGAAGGAAAAACATGCAACACATCGAGACAAGCAGCTAAACACATGCATAAGAGCATTTTTCATATAAAACAACAATGAAACTGAAGATAACTACAATACACATTCATAATGCAACTCATAAACTCCAAAATGAGATAAAACAACAAGGAAATACCTTGTTTTTCACTATTCACACAAAAATGCCCAGGTCTTCAACCTCTACAAATGAGTAACACCATCTACTATATACAGCAAGGAAGGTGTACTCAGCATTAATCACATGGCAATTCAAAATTTGCCAGATACAGTGCATCATGAGAAAATGGTGCTCAACACATTGAATGTAGCAGGTAGAGGAGGAGACAGGGTGGTTGAACTCGAGCCCTATGCCGCCGCCTGGGGATTCACATCTTCAATCGGGTACTTGATCCGTCCATGCCTTCGCCCATACCCTGTAACATCCACCATTAAAGGCATACCAACCCGCGGCCTTGGGAAATGCAGTGGACTGTGCGCTTTGAAACTTTCCCACCAAGAATCATGACCTGACTTTTCAAATCATGTGGGAACTAATTATCCCACATTCACCCCGCAACGACCACCTCAACACTTTCTAAGCATGACCACACCAAAAGACAATAGTCGGTGATTTTGCTCCCGACGATGCTAGTATAGACCCCATCATGATAGCTCATGCCGTTAGAAAAACACTCCTCATCCGCATTGATATTGCTTCCCCCACTGATGATCCACCTGCATGATCACCCGACATGTAATATCACCCTGATATTTCATATCACCCTGATATGAAATATCACCCTGCGGGAAACATCACCCGGCTGACCACACTCATCAACGCAACCTGATGCATCAGAGAAAAATCCTCCTCATCATATTCATACCAAATACCTCACCGATGATCCTTCCGTACTTGCTCATGTCCTCATAGGCGATCGGCAGGACCCCCACATATCTGCTAATAATATCATGCCGAAGACCACATGATGCATCCCACTAGATCTTGATGACGTCATCATCATATTGCAAAGGGTGATATTCGACGGCAGGGGTGATATTCGTAAGATGATTGATGTTTGGAATATCACCCCCCGCAAGAAAATCAGGTTGCAAGACAGGCAGATATCGACCCCTATGAAAAATTGGCGTCCGCACCTCGGGGTGATCAAACGAACATGAGGTAATAAAACAACATAGGGGTGATCGAACATAGGGGTGATCATAACTAAGATCACCTAACATACGAAATATGACCCTCCACAAGACTATTAGGGTGACAGAAACCCTGACTTAGAACTTTTTGAATTTTTTGTGAAGGTGCCTGCAAAATCAATTGCTTGAAACCTGAATATTCATGCAGGCACCAACAGGAAGAATGAACACAAGGTGATTGGTTTCCCAAAGATGGAGGAAGTGGTTTATCACAAGTAAGACCTGTTTACCAAGTTTTCACCATTTGCTTTTATTTGCACAAAAGCTAGAAAGTATGCATGATGCCAGTTTGCCAGGTTTTTATCATGATACCTATCCAAGGTGCCTATTTGCCAGGTTTTCACCAAAGGGCAATTTTTTTGTACTTTTCTGATTTTTTTTGTATTTTTCTAATTTTTTTATTTTTTATATTTTTCTAATTTTTTTATTTTTTTGTATTTTATGCCCTCCTTACATTGGGATTCTCCTAGGTATAGAACTGGTGAAGATGCATGCTGTTGATTAGGTCATCAAACAGCTCACCCTCTGATGTTACTAACTGATATGCCCCTGATCCATAAGCAGCTATGATCACATAAGGCCCAAGCCAGTTGGGTTCAAACTTGCCTTTCTTTTCCCGATCCTGTTGATTGTGGGGGTTCTCTTTAAGTACTAGATCTCCAACCTTAAAGACTCTTGGGTAAACTCTGTGGTTATAACTTTGTGACATCATTTGTTGGTATGCTTTGAGATGGTCAAAGGTTTTCTGTCTCCTTTCTTCTAGCAACTCTAGTTCTTGCAATCTAGAAACTCTGTACTCTTCATCTGTTATGAGACCTTTTAACGACACCCTGAGAGATGGTAACTCGACCTCAATGAGGAGGATAGCTTCTAAACCATAGACAAGCGTGTAAGGGGTAGCACCTATGGGAGTGCGTATACTGGTTCTATAGGCCCACAGAGTGGGATTGAGTTGGATGTGCCAATCACGGCCAGCATCGTTGACTATCTTCTTGAGGAGTTTCAAGATGGTCTTGTTGGATGCTTCTGCTTGGCCGTTGCCTTGGGGGTAATAGGGCGTGGAGAGACGATGTTGGATTTTGAATCGTTCACAGAGTTCTTCAACATCCTAGTTTTTGAAGGGTCTTCCGTTATCCATGATAATGGATGAGGGAATTCTGTATCTGCAGATGAGGTAATTCAGGATGAATGAGGAGATTTGTTTACCTATGACGGTGGTGAGGGGGATGGCTTCAATCCACTTGGTAAAGTACTCAGTGGCAGTTATGATGAATTTGTGGTCGTTGGATGAGGGTGGATGGATCTTACCCACAAGGTCAAGTCCCCATTGGTAAAAGGGCCAAGGTGTCATTAAAGGTCTCAACTCTTGAGTTGGTGCATGTATCAGGTTCCCATGTATTTGGCACTGCTTGTACTTCCTCACAAATTGATATGAATTTGTTTCTATATTCAGCCAGTAATAACCCAAACGCATGAGTTTCTTAGCTACAGAAGGACCACTAGAGTGTGTTCCACAGATCCCTTCATGTACGTCTTGTAAGGCAGTTTGGGATTCTTCCCATTCTAAACAACGCAGTAAAGTACCATCTAGACCATGTCGGTATAGGGTGTCAGCAATAATGGTATAGCGAGAGGTTTGGCGTATAAAGGTTCGTTGTTGGTTTGAAGATAAGTTAGGTGGGAGGGTGTTGTCCATGAGGTAAGTGTAAACCTTACCATACCAAGGTGAATCAGATCCAACTAATAGGCATATGGAATGGGTTTCAGGAAGATCATAAGTCGGTTGCTGAATTGATTCCACTAGGAACTCGTATCGTGACTCATTCTCTGGGATCTCGAGAAGAGAGGCAATGGTTGCCATGGTATCTACTGCTTTCTTCTCAATGCGAGGTATCTGCTCAAAAGAGATGATCACAAAGTATTCCTTAAAGTCCTCGACCATCCGTTTGTATGGGACAAGCTTCTCATCTTTGGTTTGGTAATCGTCATTGACCTGATTGATTACTAGTTGAGAATCACCATAGACATGTAGCTCTTTGATTTTCCACTCTGTTGCCATTTTGAGGACAATGACCAAGGCTTCATATTCTTCTATGTTGTTAATGCATGGGAATAATAGACGGTAAGACTTCAGTATGGTGTCACCATGAGGAGTTATAAACAATATTCCTGCCCCCGATCCATGGTTTGTGTAGAGCCCATCAAAGTAGAGTTTCCAGGAATCTATTGATATATTGAATAAGGATTCATCTAGAAACCCAAATTACATTGGTGTGGTGTCCTATAGTGGTGCATCTACTAACTAATCAGCAATGACTTGCCCCTTGATAGCCTTTCTGTCTACATACTCAATGTCGTATTCGTTTAGGAGCATTACCCATTTGGCTAGGTGACCTGTTAGAGCTACTTTGCTTAGTAGGTACTTCAGTGGATCTATTTTTGCAATAACTTTGACTGGATGTGCAACCATATAATGTCAGAGTTTTTGGGAAGAAAAAACTACCGCAAGACATGATCTTTCTATCTGAGAGTATTGCAACTCATAGCCCACCAATGTGCGACTGATGTAGTAGACGGCTCTTTCTTTATTTTCATAATCTTGTTGTTCTAGAAGAGCCCCAAGAGCTGTAGGTGTAGCAGATATGTATAGTAACAATGGTTTCCCTTGGATATGAGGATTAAGAATAGGTGGATTCATAAGATACTCTTTCAGTTTGTCGAATGCCTCTTCCCATTTCTCATCCCACCTAAATGGAATGTTCTTGTGCAGGAGATGACTGAATGGTTGACACTTGTCTACCAGTTGTGATATGAATCTATGGATTGCTTGTATCTTGCCCTATAGAGACCTTAGTTGAGTAAGATTCTTGGGTAGTGGCATGTCCATAATAGCCTTGACTTTGGTGGGGTCCACCTCTATTCCATTTGTCGATACAATAAAGCCTAAGAGTTTGCCCGAGGTGACTCCAAACACACATTTCTTTGGGTTCAACCTGACTTTGAATTGTTCTAATCTCTTAAATGCTTTCTCTAACACATCTAGGTGTGATTGTCTTGTGAGTGACTTTGCAAGGATATCATCTACATAATCTTCCATTGTTACATGCATCATATCATGAAATATGGTGGTCATAGCATGTTGATATGTGGCCCCTACATTCTTTAGCCCAAATGGCATGACATTCCAGCAGAAAGTGCCCCAAGGACAAGTAAAAGTTGTCTTATGCTGGTCTTCTAGTGCTATCCTGATCTAATTATATCCCAAGAAGCCATCCTTGAGAGATAACATGGTATGCCCTACTGTTAAGTCGACTATGATATCTATATTTGGCAACGAAAAATCATCCTTTCGACAAGCTTTGTTTAGATCTCTAAAATTATTGCATAGTCTGACTCGGCCATCAGGTTTAGACACTGGTACTATGTTGGAGACACATTCTGGATAGTCTATAGCTCTGATAAATCCTACATCCAGTAGCTTCTTGAGTTCTTTTACAAGCAGTGCAATGTGTGGATGCATCTTTCTAAGCTTCTATTTTACTAGTTTCACTCCTAGATCTAATGGAAGATGATGTAGAATCGGGTCTGGATCTAACCCTAGCATATCTGCGTATGACCATGCAAAATTGACTTGATTTCTCTTGAAGAATGGTACAAACTTAGTCTTCTCTAGTGGGGTTAGAGACTTAGCAAAGTGAATGATCTTAGGTTGTTCCTCTATTCCAATGTTAACAGACTCTGTGGGTTCCACAACAATCTAAGACTTCTCCTGGTGCATGTCATCAGGGAGAGTGTCAAGCCTTCCATCGTCAGGTGCCACAGTTGGGTTTTCACCATCAGATGCCTCCTTTCTTTTTACTGTTTTGGGATCTGACACTGCCGCGGAGCAGTTTTCACCATCAGATCCAGTTTTTATTTTGATATTTTTGCGATTGGAAGGCTTGGCACTCTCTCTGAAATAAGCCATGGTATTAAGTTCAATAGCGAAGCCAGATTTATGATCTCCTTTGGGTAGGTGGTCAATAAGTTCCATATAGTTAATATAAGCATCATCATTTTGGAACATATCTAGTTGCAGGGTTCCTCGTAGATCCCAGTCAATAAGCTCGGGATGCACAAGGGGGAGGGAGTCGGAGGATAGATATAATTCATTGATGGTTTGAATGGATATACTAGGAGTATTGGTAGGGGGGTGTTCAGGATGGTACTTTCCTCCAATTTGTTTATTGCGATAGAACTCAAACCTTCCTCGAAAGTCATATTCTCAGGGATAGGCAAATCACAATCTAACGGCCTATGTGGTAGTGTTTATCCCTCACGGTAGGGCTATAAGTTTGAATGGTATCAACCTCTTTGTTGTCATAGGAATGCTCTATCAGCTCATCCCACTCATATTCATTGGAATCTGTGTCACTGTCCTCTTGAAGTGTATGGATCATTTCCACTAGACAAGCATTTGCTTTAGCTTTGCCCTTATCTTTATATCCTAGACCTTTTGTAGTTCTAGCCAATGAGGATGAAGAAGGTTGAATGGGTTCTATAATTCCTTCTTTTCTTAGGCCAATGGGGCCTTGTCCTTCGTAACCCATTCTATGTAGGATAGATTCACCTCGCCCATAGATTTCTATTGGGAGTTTAGGTGGTTCTTATTGTATGTTCTCTTCTTCTTTAGTGTAAAGGCATTGTAGGATATCTCTTTCCTCTGTTTCATCTGATAGCGTCCCCCATTTTACAAAGGGAGTTGTGGGAGGTGTAGGAGGAGCAGATGGCTTTGGAAAATGCTTGGGTTGCCCAAAGGATCTAGGAGATAAGGGAATCTTGGCTAGATTGAGGCTATGCTCAATGGAGTATTCCCCTACTCCTATTTCTTTGATGGTAATTTTCTGCTCTTTAGGCTTGGATGAGGAAGCTTCAGAGGTAGATTCATGCTATGGGGTAGGGGATGTAGATTCTCTATTGTTTAGTATGATGCAATTAGGTTTTGAAAGGACAAAGTTGCAATGCTGGAAGGGGTCAGGGTCACCTTGGATTGTGACTTGCTTGCCGTTATGAGGGAATTATATGCATTGGTGATAGGTAGAAGGGACAGATTTCATGGCATGAATCCATGGTCTATCCAGGAGAATATTATAGGCGAGCTCCCTATCTAGGACTTGGCACACAACATCTTTTATCACCAGTCCCACTTGTATGGGTAATACCACTGTTCCTTTGGTAGTTCTCTCGTCTTCATCATAGGCTTTGATAGTAATTTTCTTTCTTGGATCAACTGCATTTTTAGAGAACCCCAATGTAAGGACTAGCTTCAACGTACAAATATTTAAACCAGCTCCCCCATCAATGAGAACCCTCTTGATGTAGTGTTTATGGATGAAGGCGACAATATGCAGAGGGGTGTTATCAGGTTGAGACACTAAGAGGTCATCTTGTTCGGTAAATGATATGGTACTTGTGGAGGTCAGATTACCTACCATGGCCTGAAACTTCTCTTGGGCCAAGTTAGTGGGGACAGTGGTTTCCACTAAGGCTTTATCAAGAATCTCCATGTGGGAAGGAGATAGATGCAACAACTCTAAGATAGAAATGTGGGCTAGAGTCTTCCGTAATTGGTCTATGACGCTATACTGATGGAAGTTGGATTGAGAAGGTGATGACTTTGGAGGAATGGTATTCAAGGTGACCTTACCGCTGTGAGTAATGATACTACAATCCGTCTTGTTGGGCTCTGATTGTTGGTTGGGTGTGACCACATTGATTTGTGGGACATGCTCTAATATGCAATTGATGGTATAGTCGAATGGCACACTTGCGTAATTGGCATTACTATTCCCATTGTTCTAATTTTGCATGTTGTAGTTGTTGTTGTTGTTGTTACCGTTGTTGTTGTTGTTGTTGTTGTTGTATGTCCTGTCATGATTTAGAAGTGGATCTTTGTAAGTCACATGTGTCTCATTACAAGTATGTTGATGAGCACCTCCTTGATTTTGATCAAGCACGTCTTGAATAACATGATTAAGATGGGTACAATTGTTGGTTGTATGTCCTCTTCCTCTATGATACTCATAATAGTCAGTGTCTTTCCAATAATGACATTTGATTTGAGGTTCGTAATCACTTGTTGGCGGTAGAGAGATTTCATTGTTGGCCAATAGCTTCCTTAATGCGGATTCTTGGGACTCACCCAGCGGTGTGAACTTTCACCTTGGATTTGAGTTGAACCATGGTCTTGGCTCTCGAGAGAATGTTTTGTTGGATGTAACATTGCTTGTCTCTCCTTTGAGAGTGAGTATTGGCTGTTGTTTGGGATCACCACCTTCGCATCAACTACTCCATCGTTGACGACATTTTTATTCTTAGTCTAAAACTTTGATTTGTTAGTCATGTAGTTGGAGGTAGGTGTGTCCTTGTATAACTTGATTTGCCCCTTGGCGATCATAGCTTTCTCGATGAACAATCCTGTTTCAATGACCTTTGAAAATGAAGTAGGGCATTGAATTTGTATTTGATAGCTAAGATCAGAGTTGAGGTTATGGACAAACATCTCCATTAATTGTTTCTCAGGTACATCATATGAGCATTTACTTGCTAGTTGTCACCATCTTTGTAGGAAGGTGGCGAATGATTCATCACTCGTTTGCTTGGTATTGCATAAATCAAGCATAGAGACTTCATGTTCAATATTGTACGAGAAGTGCGTGATGAATTTGTTGACTAGCTCATCAAAAATTTTGATGCCCCCGGTGGAAGCCATGAGAACCACTCCATGGCTTGACTACCTAGAGATCCAGGGAATAGTCTCATTAAGTAAGTCTCATTGTGAGCTACTTCCATGCATGTTGCGTTGAATTCCCTAATGTGATCTCTAGGGTCCCCTTTCCCTTTGTACTTGTCAAACTTAGGAATTTTGAATCGATAGGGAAACTGTGTCATGTTCAAACTTTCATCAAAGGGGTATGGTGCAATATCTTCCAAGGAGTAGGTCTTAGTGTTTGTACTTGTCTTGAGATCCATCATTTTTTCTGTTAGACCCTCGATTTGTTTCCTCTTTTCTTCTATAGGAGTGCTTGGATCTATGGCTTTCTTTCCTTTTTCATGATTATCCTCTACATTTTCTTGGATTGTGCTTAGATCAAAATTGGCGGGGAGTTTCATTCCAAGATTTGCAAGATGATAAAAATACTTGTGAGGGTCCTCATGGAGCACTTTCTCCAGCAAGCATTGGAATTTCTGATCTTGGAGGGTTCCTTGATACTCTTCGTGAGAGATTTCCTCATTGCTATCATGAGGGGTGATAATGTGGTTGGATGATCTGGCCATTTCAAGTTGCTTTTTGTATTGAGATCTAGTAAGAACCATACAAGGTGACATGGGATGAGGTGGGATGAAATTAGAGATTTTGGTGAGATGTCGATGGAGACTGCTGAGAATAGGATACTTACGACAAGATTTGGACAAGGGACTTGTTGTGATGTTCACAACACGCCCCATTATGCTCCTTAGCAAAATGGGGACCCCTGCTGATGTTTTGCTTTTTGCTTCTGCTTGTGTTTTTTCTGCTTTCTGGCGGTTTGGTAAAAATGAAGGTCAGGTGCTTCATCATCATAATATTAGATAGGGTAGGTCATCATCATGAGGTCAGTTTGTCAAAGTTCATATTTTGTTGCTGTGACCTCATATTTAAAAAGAGCTTGGAATTCCATGCAGGTTTGCCTTTTACTTCACTCAAAAATTCGTTCATATGTGGAAGTTATGCATGGTCAAAGTTTTGGTCAAACCTGATATTAGCAGGAGGATCATCATATTTTTATATCCTAAGTCATGTTGTCAAGATCATCATGATCTTGGTCTATCACCCGATAAAAATCATGCAGTCGCAATATCCGGACGTCAATCTTAGGTGGTAGTGCCCTTTACCCGTCAAAAGGCCTTATGCGCATCATCAGCATCATGATTTTTTTAGGAGGGTCATATGTTATAAACTTAGTTTTGGTTACATGAAGAACATCATCATCATCATATTTGAAACACCCCCCCGATAATATCCTGAGGTCCAAATATCATGATAATGTCAACTTTAAGTCAAGGTAAGTTCCCCCCGTCGAAGTGGTCTTTTGTATCGCGAGCATCATCATGATATTTCAACATTACCTGATCTTATAATATCATGCTGATCACCCTGACTTAGAAAAATTCACCTTCGGCATATTTGCATGCGCATGTTATAATCCTATCGCAAGGTCATCATCATGATATTTGCTGAACGTCAAATTATTATGATGATGACGACTTCATATCATCCTGATCTTTCACGAGGGTCATTCGCTGAAATTCGCTAAGTTATGGAGACATCATCATCATAATTCGACGAAGAGGATCATCATCTTCATATCCTCCTGATCTCCGGTTAGCGAAATATCATGATGATCACCCTATCTATTCAGAGGAGGTCGATATTGCATTTGTCAACAGCATGATCATATTTTACAATATCACCCTAGCGCAAATATCATGATGACCTCAGCTCATCCTTGTGCTCCGAAAACGAAATATGATGATTATGTCATCATGATAACTCGATGAAAAACATCATCATCATATTTTTTTATCCTGTTGTCGAGATCATCATGATCTTGTTTGTTCACCCGACATTTCGTGAAGTCCTCCTGCCGATGAAGTAAGACCTTTTGAATACCCTGATGATCCTCATCAGCATCACATTTTTCTTCAACAGGATATTTTCCAAAACATGATCCGGTTGGCGAAATATCATGATGACGTCATGTTCTAATTTAACGAAAGGCTCCGAATATCATGACGACGTCATCCCGATCTAATAAACGAAGAACCAAATATCCTCATGATCATCATCATCACATTTTCCCTTCGGCAGGATATTTTCTAAAACATGACCCGGTTAGCGAAATATCATGATGACGTCATGTTCTAATTTAACGAAAGGCTCCGGATATCATGATGACGTCATCCCGATCTGATAAACGAAAAAGTAAATATCCTCATGATCATCATCATCACATTTTCTTTCGACAGGATATTTCCCAAACACGATCCGGTTCCCGAACATGATGATGATGTCTTATTCTAAGTTCGACAGAAGCCCCAAATATGATGATGATCATCATCATCTTGATCTTTCGAGAGGGTTACCTTGGCCGCAAAAGGGGTCATATTACATTCATCATCATGATCATGCCCCTTAGGTGACCCGATATCACAATTATCCCCTGATCTTAACTGAACATGATGATGACGTCATCCTTAGCATTTCAATGAAGCCCGAATATCATGATGACATCACCATCATCTTCCTTTCCTCGGCAACATGATTATATTCATATCCTCCTATTCTTCTTCAGCATGATGATGATATGATGTTGTTCTTTTCTCCAATATGCAGAAGCGAAATATCATGATGACGTCATCTGGACCTTCAGGAGGGAATGCATCATATTTCCAGAATATCATGATGATGAAGTGAATGTCGACCAACATGTATTTTTTCAGTCAGCGATAGTCATGCCGATGGGCGGGAAATGAAGCGGTGGAATTTTAAAGCATTTTTTTTGGCGCCTGAGGCATTTTCCCGGTCAGCGATAGTTGACCCGATCAATTTTGAGTAGTCTGAACGCATTTTTGACGCGTTTTGAGAGGATTTCTGATCCGATTTCCACAATCTTGCGCAGTCACCTGGATTTAAACGGTTATTTTAATTTCCTGCTGCTTATGTGATAAATGAAATACTTATTGCTTGTCTTGTCTTGCAGGCTTGCAGTTGAGGAAGCAGCTGGAAAGTCAACACAGTGACCTCATGGAGGAAGAAGATCTGATCTCAGGAGCAAGAAGATAAGGATGAAGTGTGAAAGTCAAAGCCATTCAAGTGAAGAGGAAGGTTGCAGCTGAAGGTATTACTGCAACAGACAAACAGAAGTTATTGCCCAGCTGCCGGAACTTCTCAGAAGGGGCAATATTTCGCCCAGATTTGACACTGCTCAGAGATATTTTTGAGAGCTGGTTCACCTGCATTTATTGCTGTAACCAAGGGTTTGAACCAGGGGTTCAGTTAGGTTTTTTGCTGTAGTGAGGACAATCAGAATGTCTTTATATTGTGCCTCTCTACACTGTAATACTTTACAACAGGGATTTTTAGGGGTTACAACAGGGATTTTTAGGGCCTACAACAGGGATTCTAGGAAAACACAGCAAGTTAGTTAGCATAGTTTAGAGGTAGAAGAAGGAGGTCGCCTGTTTGTCTGCAGTAAGGTGCGCGTGGAATGTCTGGCTGCCTTACTGTATCTGTAAAGCTTGTAAGTTCTCTTTAGTATGATCAATGAAACTAAGAGTCATTCCTACATTGTAAATCATGTATGACTATTCGTTTCTAATACAATAGAATCTGGAGTTCTGCATCTATCTTCTGAGTGTTCTCCTGCCCTTCTTTGTATTTTGAAATATCTTCTTTGAGAGCTTGCAATTTTAAATGTATGTTTGTGAAAATGCTCAGAACTTACATTTAGGGTTTTTACTGTGGATTTGATCAAATTACTGTGGTATTTACATAGTGCATAACAGAAACAATTAGATCCTTCTGTAGATTAAGTGAGGTATAGATTAGATCTTTCTAACTTTTCCCAACCCATCGGAAATATTTAGCTGAAAACGTAGAAATCCAAAGGAAATTGTCTCAAATTTGAAGAAGCATGCATAACAGAGCTATAAGTAGACAGTTTTCATAAACAGATAAAGAAGAAAGCTACAAAAATTCAAGAAAACCATCTAAAACTTGCAGCCCGGTAACACTTGTATGCAAAGGAACAGAATACTTGTTGAAATCTATGACCTTTTTGCATATTCTTAGTCCAGTCAGCCACCAAACAAACCTAAACTACGTAAGGCCCCTTGAACATTACAGCTTCACATTGACCAACTGAACTTGACCAACCGAACCATTGTAGACTTGGGATTAGTTGAATCTCAAATGATTCCTTCTTATCTTTCAAGTATAGTTTCAGTTCATTATATGTGAATTTTAACTTCTTGTTATGATTGCATCAAAACAGTCATCAACAGTTTTCTGGCGCTAGAAAGAGGGCTAGAAGGCTGTATATTGTAATCATCAACAGTTTTTGGCGCTAGAAGGAGGGCCAGAAGGCTGTATATTGTAATCATCAACAGTTTTTGGCGCTAGAAGGAGGGCCTGATTTGGTTTAGGGTTAATTTTCTGAGTTTCAAATGCTATATTCTGAGATATGTTAGATCTCATAAAATTTCAAAGGCCTAAAAAGTTGAAAGAGGGTCCCATTTTCAATGGACTCATATAGGGACAGTTTTCAAGTTGACATTCCTTCATTTCAGAAAGCTTTGAATAACCAGCTTTATCCCAAAAATTTATATAGCTATGGTTTATTTGGAAGGTGTAGGATACATAAGTCCACAGAGCATGGTGAGCTTAATTGTCTAGCTTTCCTTACAAGATTAGATTTACATTTGAAAGGACTAATCTCTCTCTCAGATGTGTATAAGGCTGAAAGTTGGCAGGGAAGTGAGGAGATTATTGAGCGACAGAAGGATGCAGCATCAACGGTCATTAAATGTGCAGAGGATACAAAGATGGAACCAATGCTAGGAATAAGGGATAGTAAGATCTCTCTCCAGGAATCATGTGATGGTAAGAAAAAAAATCTGTCTTTTCGTCAGGATCCGTCTATGATTAAAGTTAGTGAAAAGTATAAATATCCTAAAAAATGCAGAGAAGAAATCACAGCTCATGTCCCTTTTCTAGATAATAAGCAAAAAGGATTTAATGAAAAAGAAAAGGAAAGTGAGGTTCATCTTGATACATTTGATAAATATATGGAATTACTAAGGAATATTTGTCAAGAAGAAGCCTCTGGGTCTGACCTGAAAAGTTTTAACGAACATGATTTGGCAAAGAAATGTAAACAAGCATTGGCAAAATTAAAATGCACTAAAATTGATGAGATCCCTACTATAGAAACTAGTGAAGTCATAGAAAAGAAAGTAAATCCTAGTGTTACAACTGACTTCTTTGAATTAAATGATCAAAATCAAGATTGTTGCAGGTCAATAGAATTAGACTCTTCACTGAATGATAAATGTGAGTCATCTGATGAGCAATTCTTGAAAAAAAAGGATACAGAGGATCATGTAGCTGCTGTACATAATCAGACATCACCCCCATGCCATGTTGAAAATAAGACAGGGGAGTATTCTTGTCAATCTAAGGATGTCATCCCACCTTTACTCTCAAGTGATTTAGAAATGATTAATTTCTGTATATCAGATGATGATGAAGATACTTACTTAAGTGCTGATGTGCAGGGAACTAATGAGAACATTGAGAGGTTTGCTAAATTTGAGGATAAACTGAACATCCAGAATGAAGGAACAAAGCTGGATGAAGATGAAGAAATGATACATCTAGAGTCATTCATCTTTCAACTTGAAAAAGGACTAGAAATAGAGCTGGGCAATGAAAATACAGAGCTAAATGAAGAGCCAGCTATCAATAAACAAGTGTGTTCCACAGAGCTAAAGGCACATCAGGTTGTCTCTTTCCTTTCCTTAGCAAATAATGATAAATGCTATTTTGATTATGGAAATTCAAGAGATAGGACATGCTTATGGATTAATCATAACCCTGATGAGCTGCCTCAGTTACTAGTCATTAAGAGCTATTCTGATAAACACAGTGAATCTAGAATATCAGAATTTTTTTCAGAATTCAAAGATAAATCTGCTATGATGAGGACCATAACTAGTACCCTGTTACTCCTGCACAACCTAAAGAAATATGCAAGTAGGGGTGTTTTTGGGTCTTTTTCCTCGGTTTCTGATTGCCTCGTGGAGGCTTGTATATAGTCTGGTAGGGTAGTTGTTTTTGTTTTTGTGTTCTTCTTTTGCTGTTTTCTTTTTAGGTTAGTTGTTTGTATAGTTCCTTTTTGTTTGTTTGTGCTTTTTGTTTCTTTCTGTTTGTACAGTTTTTTCTTTTGTTGTGTTGTTTGTACAGCCTGTTTGTTTGGTTTGTTTGTTGTCTCCTCAGCAGAGATCTTTATTTTACTTTAGAGTATTAAGGAGCAAAACTAGCAACCATTCAAAACAGTATATAATTTAGGATATTCAGGTTAACCATTTGCAATTTACACATAACTTGTCACTGTCATGAATGTAGAGAGTTGCTCATCTTCTGAAGTTTTGTATTCAATAAATGTGATTGAGAATTCGAAGCAGGTTTCTCACGATGACACACCTAAAATCCTTGGGTTTGTTGAACATACCAGTGTAGATATTAGGTGAAAAATCAGAGGTCACCCTTGCTACCATTACAATTCTCAGCTTAATTTCAGCAAGTGTCTACTCCTTGCATCATGAAGTTACAAATTGCTATATCTTATGAAATCTTTCAAAATTAGAAAACAAAAAAATAAATAAATAAATGAATAAAGCGGATTCTACTGAAAATCTAGATTAAGCCATCTAAGTAACTCTACCGGGGCTATGGACGCTCGCTGGTAGTGGGGCTCTACTTAGGAGAATTGTAACGATAACCTTGCCGGGGCTATAGACGCTCGCTGGCAGCAAGGCTCTATCTGGTCAGCTATGAGGGAATATCCTCACCTACGTAGGCTAATGTCAGTCACTGGTTTGTTCAACCGATCTTCAAGATGAGGATAATTAATCATGTGCACACAACTAAACTGAAAATGGAAATTCATGCATCTTTATTGAATACTTTGAGTCTCAAGCTGAATAGTAATTTGCAGGAAAGATAGTTGGAAGTTATGAGTTCATTTCATCTAGTTTCCTTGAACACTCTGAATTTAATTATTTTGTTTTGGTTGCTAGTTGTTGTGATGTTCACAACACGCCCCATTATGCTCCTTAGCAAAATGGGGACCCCTGCTGATGTTTTGCTTTTTGCTTCTGCTTGTGTTTTTTCTACTTTCTGGCGGTTTGGTAAAAATGAAGGTCAGGTGCTTCATCATCATAATATTGGATAGGGTAGGTCATCATCATGAGGTCAGTTTGTCAAAGTTCATATTTTGTTGCTGTGACCTCATATTTAAAAAGAGCTTGGAATTCCATGCAGGTTTGCCTTTTACTTCACTCAAAAATTCGTTCATATGTGGAAGTTATGCATGGTCAAAGTTTTGGTCAAACCTGATATTAGCAGGAGGATCATCGTATTTTTATATCCTAAGTCATGTTGTCAAGATCATCATGATCTTGGTCTATCACCTGATAAAAATCATGCAGTCGCAATATCCAGACGTCAATCTTAGGTGGTAGTGCCCTTTACCCGTCAAAAGGCCTTATGCGCATCATCAGCATCATGATTTTTTTAGGAGGGTCATATGTTATAAACTCGGTTTTGGTTACATGAAGAACATCATCATCATCATATTTGAAACGCCCCCCCAATAATATCCTGAGGTCCAAATATCATGATAACGTCAACTTTAAGTCAAGGTAAGTTCCCCCCGTCGAAGTGGTCTTTTGTATCGCGAGCATCATCATGATATTTCAACATTACCTGATCTTATAATATCATGCTGATCACCCTGACTTAGAAAAATTTACCTTCGGCATATTTGCATGCGCATGTTATAATCCTATCGCAAGGTCATCATCATGATATTTGCTGAACGTCGAATTATTATGATGATGACGACTTCATATCATCCTGATCTTTCACGAGGGTCATTCGCTGAAATTCGCTAAGTTATGGAGACATCATCATTATAATTCGACGAAGAGGATCATCATCTTCATATCCTCCTGATCTCCGGTTAGCGAAATATCATGATGATCACCCTATCTATTCAGAGGAGGTCGATATTGCATTTGTCAACAGCATGATCATATTTTACAATATCACCCTAGCGCAAATATCATGATGACCTCAGCTCATCCTTGTGCTCCGAAAATGAAATACGATGATTACGTCATCATGATAACTCGATGAAAAACATCATCATCATATTTTTTTATCCTGTTGTCGAGATCATCATGATCTTGTTTGTTCACCTGACATTTCGTGAAGTCCTCCTGCCGATGAAGTAAGACCTTTTGAATATCCTGATGATCCTCATCAGCATCACATTTTCCTTCAACAGGATATTTTCCAAAACATGATCCGGTTGGCGAAATATCATGATGACATCATGTTCTAATTTAACGAAAGGCTCCGAATATCATGACGACGTCATCCCGATCTAATAAACGAAGAACCAAATATCCTCATGATCATCATCATCACATTTTCCCTTCGGCAGGATATTTTCTAAAACATGACCCGGTTAGCGAAATATCATGATGACGTCATGTTCTAATTTAACAAAAGGCTCCGGATATCATGATGACGTCATCCCGATCTGATAAACGAAAAAGTAAATATCCTCATGATCATCATCATCACATTTTCTTTCGACAGGATATTTCCCAAACACGATCCGGTTCCCGAACATGATGATGATGTCTTATTCTAAGTTCGACAGAAGCCCCAAATATGATGATGATCATCATCATCCTAATCTTTCGAGAGGGTTACCTTGGCCGCAAAAGGGGTCATATTACATTCATCATCATGATCATGCCCCTTAGGTGACCCGATATCACAATTATCCCCTGATCTTAACTGAACATGATGATGACGTCATCCTTAGCATTTCAATGAAGCCCGAATATCATGATGACGTCACCATCATCTTCCTTTCCTCGGTAGCATGATTATATTCATATCCTCCTATTCTTCTTCAGCATGATGATGATGATGATGTTGTTCTTTTCTCCAATATGCAGAAGCGAAATATCATGATGACGTCATCTGGACCTTCAGGAGGGAATGCATCATATTTCCAGAATATCATGATGATGAAGTGAATGTCGACCAACATGTATTTTTTCAGTCAGCGATAGTCATGCCGATGGGCGGGAAATGAAGCGGTGGAATTTTAAAGCATTTTTTTTGGCGCCTGAGGCATTTTCCCGGTCAGCGATAGTTGACCCGATTAATTTTGAGTAGTCTGAACGCATTTTTGACGCGTTTTGAGAGGATTTCTGATCTGATTTCCATAATCTTGCGCAGTCACCTAGATTTAAACGGTTATTTTAATTTCCTGCTGCTTATGTGATAAATGAAATACTTATTGCTTGTCTTGTCTTGCAGGCTTGCAGTTGAGGAAGCAGCTGGAAAGTCAACACAGTGACCTCATGGAGGAAGAAGATCTGATCTCAGGAGCAAGAAGATAAGGATGAAGTGTGAAAGTCAAAGCCATTCAAGTGAAGAGGAAGGTTGCAACTGAAGGTATTACTGCAACAGACAAACAGAAGTTATTGCCCAGCTACCGGAACTTCTCAGAAGGGGCAATATTTCACCCAGATTTGACACTGCTCAGAGATATTTTTGAGAGCTGGTTCACCTGCATTTATTGCTGTAACCAAGGGTTTGAACCAGGGGTTCAGTTAGGTTTTTTGCTGTAGTGAGGACAATCAGAATGTCTTTATATTGTGCCTCTCTACACTATAATACTTTACAACAGGGATTTTTAGGGGTTACAACAGGGATTTTTAGGGCCTACAACAGGGATTCTAGGAAAACACAGCAAGTTAGTTAGCATAGTTTAGAGGTAGAAGAAGGAGGTCGCCTGTTTGTCTGCAGTAAGGTGCGCGTGGAATGTCTGGCTGCCTTACTGTATCTGTAAAGCTTGTAAGTTCTCTTTAGTATGATCAATGAAACTAAGAGTCATTCCTACGTTGTAAATCATGTATGACTATTCGTTTCTAATACAATAGAATCTGGAGTTCTGCATCTATCTTCTGAGTGTTCTCCTGCCCTTCTTTGTATTTTGAAATATCTTCTTTGAGAGCTTGCAATTTTAAATGTATGTTTGTGAAAATGCTCAGAACTTACATTTAGGGTTTTTACTGTGGATTTGATCAAATTACTGTGGTATTTACATAGTGCATAACAGAAACAATTAGATCCTTCTGTAGATTAAGTGAGGTATAGATTAGATCTTTCTAACTTTTCCCAACCCATCAGAAATATTTAGCTGAAAACATAGAAATCCAAAGGAAATTGTCTCAAATTTGAAGAAGCATGCATAACAGAGCTATAAGTAGACAGTTTTCATAAACAGATAAAGAAGAAAGCTGCAAAAATTCAAGAAAACCATCTAAAACTTGCAGCCCGGTAACACTTGTATGCAAAGGAATAGAATACTTGTTGAAATCTATGACCTTTTTGCATATTCTTAGTCCAGTCAGCCACCAAACAAACCTAAACTACGTAAGGCCCCTTGAACATTACAGCTTCACATTGACCAACTGAACTTGACCAACCGAACCATTGTAGACTTGGGATTAGTTGAATCTCAAATGATTCCTTCTTATCTTTCAAGTATAGTTTCAGTTCATTTTATGTGAATTTTAACTTATTGTTATGATTGCATCAAAACAGTCATCAACAGTTTTCTGGCGCTAGAAGGAGGGCTAGAAGGCTATATATTGTAATCATCAACAGTACTCTTTTGATCAATGATTCCACGTAAGATGGCCGATACAAGACGATAGCCACTAGTAAGGGTACTCGATACCTGTCTTATTGTGTAGGGAATAGTTATACACCAAGACCACTAGCGAAGCTCTGTGACTTACTAGGGCTACTTGAATCCAAAATGATACAAAAAAGGGGCCTATGCTGATCTGATATGGGATACTTTAACTTTGGACTAGGAAGACCTAATAGAAGGTGAATGGGATGACCAACGAAAGAGAGAGTATGCTATGGAATGGACAAAAAAGTGACTACAAGGTAAGATCTGATCTCAGAACTCAGAACTAGACTGAAATGGGTACCTAGAAATGATAAAAAATTTCTCTCAAAGACTGTGGAAGTGCTCATTGTCACACATGCACTAGAACAGATGCACTACAGAAACTGGTAAATGCGCAACAAGTCGGTACAAAAGCACCACACTAGTAAATATCAAATGCGTTGTAATAGGTGGTAAAAGCATTGCAAGTCAATATAGATGTGCCACAGGTCAGCACAAATGTGCAGCAGAAGAGGACGAATGCGTCGCTCTGGTTTTCTCAGTATTTTTTGCAATTTTTTGGCAATTTTCTGATGTTTTTGGTACTTTGGTTTCAAGGTCTTTTTGATTTGATTTTCTGAAATTATGCCAAGAAGACATAGCAAACACAAAGAATATTTTTATGGTTTTTTTATTTTTATTTTTTTTGTGATTTTTTGACTCTTTTTGGATTAAAAAGAAAGCAAGTACAAACCTAGGTTTCAAAGGACAATATAAAACTGAATTCTAACTATCTCTAGTGAAGCATCTTCGAGAGGTGATAATTGCCCTTCCCTACACCAAATTATATGGGTTTTTGGACTACTAAAACAAAGGATGAGTAATAAAGGCAATTGTTCGAGTGGTTATACATGCGGCAGCACTACTCTCCATTATGGAGTCTTCCAACCTGCAAGGGTTGTGCCTTGGAGGGTTTTGGGGGAGGTTGGCTATTGGTATAACACAACTGCACTCGTTGTTTGAAGCTTTCGCTCCAAACACAATTTATTTATAGTGGCTTGGTAGGGCTTGGAGTCTAGCCTGTTACCACTTAGGGTTGCTCCTACTTGGATCAACGATATTCGAGAGAAGGCCCCTCTAAAGGAAAAACACATGCGAAAATGATATGTCTGGCATTTTGATCACCCAAGAAAGGGGAGAGCATAGGCCTAGTATCATTCCCAAAACATAGAATACGGCGGTTCTTTTCCCCTAGTTAAAATGAGAAAAACTAGATGAGCTATCTACTTGGGCAAGCACATAAATTTGTTAACTTTGAAGTGATAACAAGATAGCAATGGTCCAATTTTACCAAGATAGTAATGATATGTTCAATTTCAGCCCAGATAGCATGAATTGTTAACTTTGAAGTGATAATTGAGATAGCAATGGTTTAGTTTTACCCAGATGGCAATGATGTGTTCAATTTTATCCAGATAGCATGAGTTGTTAACTTTGAAGTGATAATCGAGATAGCAATGGTTCAGTTTTACCCAGATAGCAATGATGTGTTCAATTTTATCCAGATAGCATGAGTTGTTAACTTTGAAAGATAGCAATAGCAATGATTCAATGATGTACAAGATAGCAATGATTCAATTACCACCTTCCTAGTTAAAACTATGTGAGATTTGCATGAGCATCCATTTACTTTCTCATTAGAAATTGAAGTGTGATTTAACAAGTGCAACTATATGATTCTAAACCAGTATCTAGCCTGCAAAATAGATCAAGAGAGTTCTTGCAAAAAGACGTCAGCGTTAGTAAAAACTTCAAGGAAACCCTAAAAATCACTGCCCAGATTAGATGCGTAGCATCAGAGACTGAATGTGCAGAAATAGAGATCAAAAGCGCCGCAGTACATATGCGCTAAAATAGAGGTCAAAAGTACAAGAAAATAGTGTATATGCGTCGATCTAATAGATGCACTATAACAGAGGGTAAATGCATCATAACAGAGTCTGTATGTGCCGAAGGAATGTATGCGCCATAACAGATATCAGATGCATGTTAGGATGTGTCAGATGCGCTATTTCCTCCTGTGTATGGCTTTCTAAAACACAAAACTCAGTTTTTGGGTCAAATTTGGGGCTAGGCCCCATGGTGGGCGCCAAAAATGTTAAGGGAAAATTAGATTCAGATGAATAATCAATATAATAATATATCAATGATACCCAAAACTCAATGAAATAATGAACAAAAAGAGATTCAATCAAACAATGAACAATACAAAGAAAACCTCCTTTAATTCTCAGCTTTCATTGATCACCTATCACAAATGATCTTGTCTATGAATATGGCCCTCAGAAGGTGCACTTTCTTGCTATGATTCTAAGATGTTCAAATGGGAACAGCTATGATAGTTTTGCCATGAAGATGAGCTTCACAGCAATGATAGTCGTGTGTAATAACGAGTGTGATCACAAGCAATGAAGGAATTGGTGCCAAAGGCACGCTGTAATTCCTACAGAGTAACAATACTTAAAGCTTGGATGAATGAAATGGAAGAAGAAGGTTCAATTTATAGACTTGAGAAAGAGACGATCAACGGTTGAGAACGGATGAGGAATGTGTGCGAATAGGAAGAAGACAAGTGTCTTGCTATATTTTGCATGAGAGAAATTAATAAAATAGAAGAATGAGTTAACTTAAGAGATAAATCAATTAAAAGAATAGATCAATTAGTTAAGAGAATAGAACTAGAGAATGGAAATTGCATGAGGATGAGAAGATATTTTGACTCAATTAAATATTTGGAATATTCAACTGCATGTGCACAAAGAATGAATTATATTTAGAGATAACTCAATTTAGAAGAAATAGACAACTTAAATAAATATTTGATTTATTTAAATTTAGAGAAGATATTATTAGAAGAAACAATTAAATAATTGATATTATTTAATTTAGAATGATTTTGGGAGAATAAATAAAATATTTGATTATATTTTATTTTTAGAGATTGGGAGAATTTAAATAAATTTGATTTGATTTATTCAAGTTTGGAAGAATGATTTGATTTAATTAAATAATAAAGAATTATTTAATTGTTTGGAAGAATTTAATTAAATAAAGTAATTTATTTAATTTTGACTTTAGAAGAGGTAATTAAATATTTTGATATTTAATTAATTTAGAGGAATATGAATCAAATAAATAAATTTGATTTATTTATTTATTGATAGAGGAATTAGAAGGGAATAAATATTAAGAATATTTATTTAGACCGATTGGTGTCATTTTTAGGTGTATACAGTAGGTATGGTACCAACTGGAGATTCTAGAAAACATAAGGTGGCAATATCTTTTAGTGCAAATCTGGGCTTCTTATGGATAGTGACTTTGAGGTTGTCGCGGAGAATAAGGAATGTGAAGAATGGGCTAATGCAGAGCAAATCAGATGTGGCGTCGATCTTAGATCTGTACTTGCCTCCACCTCCTCTGTCAGGGATGATAAAGATTTGAGACTTTTGAGGGTTTATTATAATTCATATTCTCAATACATCTCATGATTGTAATGAGGATTGCATTATATTTATGCACTTGATTTTAGAATAAGCTGAAGCACATTAATGGTTGGATAAATTATATTTCTTGTAATTAATGGACATTAATATATAAAATTTAGTTAAATTAAAATTAATATGCCTGAGTAGATTAGGCACCCTAGCCTTCCCATGTCTTGGTTGCTTTCCCATTCACTAGTCACCTCTCCTTTCATTGCACAATTCCATTTTTGGAGTATGTAGGACACATTGTTATATATACAATGTTGGGAATTAAGGTGTCTCAACCTTGGTAATTCCTTGTATTTATTATTTGTAATTTATTTATTTTATTAGCCTTGATGTAATTAAGTTACACATCCTATTTTGTCATTTAGTGTGAAGTGGCACAATGAGTTGTCACTCCACTTGTAAGGTGACTAGGATGGTCAACCCACTCCATGTGGATATAGGCGTCCCACATTGTGGTAGATGTTTTCTACCATGTGTTGGCATCTTGACCAATGTGTAAGGAATTATGATGCGTAATGATCATGACAGATTCCTATAACAGATTCTATGACGTGTAAGAGTCATAAATAGAAGATCCTATGACAAGTGAGGACATGTGTCGAAGAGCATCTTTGAGGAAGGCATCTTTGGGAGCCCAAGGGAATTTATGGCATGTTGTAAAAGGAATATGCTATTTTTAGTCAGTGTATGACAGATTCTCTTACAGTTGCAAGTGTTGTCAATTATGATGGATTTTATGATAGCTGTAAGGTGCATAAGAGCATCTGTCATAGCCTATCTTAGGACTAGGCACCCACATTGGGATGGGGTGATATGAGAAGTGTCAGAACTATGCTACAGTGTTGGACAAGTGTCCTTAGGCGTGGGTTTTGGGCCATGAGGCCAAGATGGACACCCATCTCAAGAAGGTTCCATTTTTGCCTTAAAACTTCTTTATAAACAAGTGCTTGGATGGGAGATGCATATTATGATTGACAGATACTATTATGCTGATGGAATATCTCTAGATACAAGTGTCAAAGACTCCTACAAGAGCATTGGCTCTGAAACTGTATTTTAACCTTGATTGTTTACTTTAATACATTTTAGCTATGTTTTGGAGTGTGGGGTTTTTCTCTCGAAAGGATTTTCCCCATGTTATATCTTCTCTCTCTCTCTTCTGTCTACATTTTGTGTATGTGTATTGCTACATATCTATTGATAACTGAGAGGGGGGGTGAATCAATTATCTAAATTACTTTAACTTTCTAATGCAGTATCAAATCACATAAGTATGCATAACCATGAAAGTAGAAATAAAATCAATACACATAACACAATGATTTTGACGTGGAAAACCCTGTTAAGGGAAAAACCATGGGGTGACTAACCCAAGATTGTATTCTCTATTAAAAGAATAGAAGTACAAAATGGCACTTGCCAATTAGGGCTCACTGCCCAAGCACACTGCTCACAAGAGGCTCACTGCCTACAAGAGACTCACTGTCTACAAGGTATAAAGAAAGTAACTAGGTGATTGAACTGATGAGAAGCATCCACATATGCTGAGGCTCAGTTCCGGTTAGGCTCACTACACTGATCTACTGCACTTCATTCTTCCTCTTCTTTGGTGTTGTTGTCCTATCACATACCGGACCTATATAGCTACTTTTACGCTACTCTCTGCTTTTTTTCACACAACACAACACACCACACACACCTTCATACCAAAATCAATCTAGTATATATATCCGCATCAATGATTTCAATCATCTTTCTAGTCGACATCCGAAAAATTCAAGATATTTCCAAACTCTGGTTTGTCGGCTGAATCCATGCTTACTAAGTGATGCGTATCAAAAAGATAGTTATAGAAGTCATCAATCATGTTGGCCAATCATGAATGATACCTCAAGAAACTTGATCACCATCAATATCTCACCCGGATTAACGTATGATGCTCTTTCGGTCAGTTCTTCCTCAGTCTACTCTGCCAAATAGGAACCCAATACTTAGGTGCTCATATCTCTTCACTCTTTCATCACTAGAGGCTCAATCTCTAGAATGTATCAATCATGGTACTCCTCTTGACTTCCCCAAGTCTGCACTTTGCTAAGATACTTCCTCTGAGAGATCCAGACCTGATTGTCAGACCTTTCTGCATGCTCTGTTCTTGTTTACCGGACCAAGACATTCTTCAATCTGACTTCTAGTATAGACATACCATGTCTTGCGGATGTGTGGGATGGACTTTGTTGCCATCAATGACAACACTCAGGAAGCCACACAGTGTCTCTTGCCAACAATCTCCCCCTTTGGCATTGATGGCAACACTTAGTGAAAAATGACTAAGTGTCACACTACACTCCCCCTTGGCTGATGCTCTGTTCTAATGTACACTTTTCTGGAGCTCCCCCTTAGCTAGATTCCAAATTTTTCACTGCTACTCACTCCCCCTTTGACATCAATGGCAAAGGGTAGAATCCACACACCAAAATTCCCCAAAATCTAACTATACTTAGCCGCATAAGTATATATACATGTTATACTTACATATACTGAAGTATATCTACAAAAGTTGTCTTCAACTGGACAAATTCTATTTCCCAACTCTGCTTCATCCTGTCCAAAATTGAGATGTGACCACTCAACAAGAATGCAAAAACTTCTACCCTCTTTAGATCTTTCGGATCACTGGTCCGGGCTATGGTCTGAGCATCAGTTAGGGCCTCATGCATGGCCTCTAATTTAGGGATAATTATCCCTCTAAGTTCACCCATCCTACTTATTATATTCTTCCTTTCCTTTTCATGTTTCTTTAGTTCATTTAGAATGGCAATAGTCTAACATTCCTGGTTTATTATGGATGTGGTGAGAGGATCAAAATTCTGAGATAAACTTGATAGTTTATCCTCTTGTTCTTTCACTTTCTTCTCAATATCCTTTGTCACTTTAGACCAGGATAAACAAAATTTATATATTTTTCTACCATCTTTAAGAGCATTTTCTAATCTCTTTATCCCAATATCCATATTTCTCCTATCATTTATTATTAGCCCTTGTACTTCAGAGAATCTCTTACCCAAAAACTCTTTCCAGACTTTCTCTTCTGCTGCTTTCTCTAAAGAGTCAAAATGTGTATTAACAGAATTAACAAGACATTTTAGGTTATTGGATGAAGAGGCCAAAAGATCCTTCTGGAAGAATGGCATGATCTTCTCCAACACACCAGATGTAATTTCTATCAGCTCACAGTCTTCCATGTGAGACTTCAGAAGTTTTTCTTTTGCCTTTGCTTGGGCAAAGGATGCTAACTTCATTGTTTGAACCAAGGAGAGGGAATAAAAATTGAATGGTCCTTGAAGCAATTCTGGTTCATCTAATTCCATTGTTTCTTTTGTCAAGAAGTCTTTGACTGCTTCTATAGTGTCTCTTGTTGAAGACAGAGTTTTCTTCCCTTCTACAGCCTCAGAACTGTCTCCTGGAGTCTTCTCTATTTGATCTTCTTCTCTTCCCTTTACCTCTTCTTCTTGACTGATTTTCTCCTCCAGTCTTTCTTCTCCTTTAGATCCAGAGTCTGCTGGGGAATCCAGAATAGAGATGTTTACTTCTTCATGGACTTCCTCTTCCAGAGTAGAGGAATCCAGATCCTTAGTTTTCTCCTCACCTATCCCCTTTGATTCTTCTACAGTTTTCTCTGTAGGATTTTCCTTTGATGTACTTAGTCCTTCATCATCTATGATAGAAGGTCCATCACCTAAGTCCTCTATAACATGAATATTGAATCTTTTGTATGCATTTCGAAGGATGTCTTCAGTTTCTTTTTCCACCTAATTAGTCTCTTCAAGCATAAGCTTGTTCATTCTGGCTTTTCTCCTGAACTCATCCTTGCAATCTTTGAAGATCATGTTCATTTGCTTTGGAGTGATGGAGGGATAGAGATGAATAGCTATTTGTTCCCAGATCTCCATATCCTTTTCCTTGGCATTATCTTTTCTGAGTTCAAGTACTTTCTCTAAACTCTTGGGATTAGAGAAATGATTTCAATCAATGCTTTATTATATATGTTTAGGTACTTAACTGTGGCTTCTTCCAATTTTATCTGCATCATTATACTCATCATAGAATTATGTCATTGGTTGCAAATTCCCATCCACAGTAACTACCTTAACTACATCATCAATGGATAGAGTAGGCCTTTCAACAAACTCTTCTACCTCTTCTTCCTTGCTATGACCGGTAGAGGGTTCACCGGATGTTTTCTTCTTCTTCTTCATTTTCTTGACTTCCTCATCGGTCTCAGTTTCTTCATCATCCTTCTGACTTGTATAGGACCTTGTTGCCTTTTTATTTGTTCTCTTCTCTCCCTTTCTGAATGTCTGGACTTCTGGTTTTGATGCTTTTTAGCACTTAGAGGTGGCAAGTGCAGAGCTTTCAGAGGATTTGGTCCAGTAGGGGGCTTACACCAGAGCACTTTCTTTTTCTGTTTCTTGCATTTCTTTCTCTGCCCTTTCCATCTTCTCTCTATTGGCATCAACTACCTCCTTTGATATTCCATGCCTCTTAGTGAATTATTCTACTTCCCTTCTCACTTTTCTCTTGATCTTAGGTTGTCTTAGTTCAACATAAACTTTTACACTCAGCTCTTGGAAGGTTCCAAACCTTTCTGCCTTAGGGTCCTTGGGCTAACTCAGCAGGTGTTGGATATGCAGCTCTAGGATTTTCTCATCAACCTCATACCCCATTGGCATTATCCATACTATTCTTGCTTCCACTACCTCCATTAGGCATTGATCAGTGTCTACCATAAAGCACATTGTATCCTTGTATTTCTCAACCAATGATTGGGGGATTATTTCTCTGGCCTACATCATACTTTGGAATTTTTTTAAGTAACCCCAGAGTGTTATGCTTTGTGCCTTGGCATCACCAATCCCATGCATATAATCTCTAATTTGTATGGCTACTAGTCTGTCATTTTCCCATACAAAACCACTGGATCCGGGTAGCTCATTCATAAAGTAAAAGAACAAACACAGTATTAGCCCACCATACTTGAATGAGTTCTTCTTGTCCTTCTTGATCTTTTGTAGGTTTTCCAACAATTGGCTCAGAAGAAGCTCACAAAGATCATAATCTGCATTCTCCCTTAACATCTGATAAGCAACATAGATTGCAGTTCTGGATACAGAATTCTCCCTACTGGAGTGATATATCTTATATCCAATTATCATAGATGCAAACTTGATATCCAGATCAGTGATATCTTCTATAGTCATTGCTCTCTTGTCAAATTTTGATCTAGTAGCCTGACTTACAGTTTGATTTTTGACTGATTTGAGAGAAGGCAACCCACCAGATGAGTGCAATCCGGTTACCGCCCTAATTGCATCCTTGGTTATCTTGAATGGCCTCATCAACCACATAAAGTTGTCATGCATTCTACTTAGAACATATCGAACCCAATCATCTTCAGCAAAATAGGGGAAATGAATGCAATGTCCAAAATGCTTATCCCAGATGGCCTTGTACTGAGGTTTGAGTTCAAATGATTCATCTATCAGTTCCTTGTGGTAGATATCCATCAGCTTGGATTCCCCAAATTCTTCAATGTTTGCATGTATGTAAACCCTAACATCTTCTACATGTAGAACTCCATGCGGAATGCTAGAAAATGAGCCTAGGGGATCAACTTCTAGGGATTTATAGGGATATTTTTTGAATTTAGGGCACAGCCTATCAGTGATCTTAACAACATTCAGAGTAGCCATCTTTCAAAGATTTAGAGAGAGATATTCAAGAGCGGAAAATACCTTTTACGCTTCTAGGGTTCACGATATGAGTCAGATCGGATTGCTGGATGAATCGACTTCTGTGGTTGATCTTTGAGAGGTTTGAGACAATTTTGTTGCAGAGATCCTTCTCTCTTCTTCTCAAACGCAAATGTGTAAATGATGAACCAAAGAACCCTTTTATTTTTGCACAAACCCTAATTCTATTTTGCAATAAATGCACAAACATGTTATTCCGGTTGCCTTGTTTTCCTTGTTCTGAGAGAGATCTTTCCAGATCATTGAAATGAACCTACAATGATAACTTACAATGTATCTCCCTTTCTCCAATCATTCCATCTAATGGCAAATCCAAATATTTCAATTTTGAATTATACCGGATCTAACTGTGAAAGTCCTACTTTTGTCGGATGACTGTCAAACCAGATTAATCTTGGATGATTAACCTTTTCAAACTCATTGCAGATCTTTCAAATCTTTACCAAGGATTATTTACATGTTTCTTTGAGGGCCCTTTTAATCCGCAACCTTCCATGTGCCAATTTCAGGCACCTATTGATTGGCTGGGGGAAAATGTTTTTCTTTTGTGACTCCCCCTGAGCCAGAGCTCATCTATTTAGTTTCTGGAAGGAATATCAGCACCAGATTCTGGTGCGGATCCATCCCCAACATTTTCTATACTTCTCTTCACCCAAATCCTGTTCATCTCCCTTTAAATTTCATCCGCATTCATTTTTCTTTTTCCTTTGTCTTGATTTTGATTATGATGCACCGGACCCTTTTTGTCCTGATTTTTACTTCTGCGGAATTTGACAATATGACTGGATCTATTGCAATTGTAGCAAACAATATTTATTTGCATATTTGACTGATAACCTCTAGATCTGCATTGATTAGCCATATGTCCCATTCTATTGCATGCAAAGAATCTACCATTGAATGAATTGTTCATTTGCATGTTTCTACACTCATGAGATTTGTGACCATATCTTTTGCAGTTAAAACACTGTTCGGAGAAGGATGAATTAGTCTGATTCATTCTTCTTCTGCACTAATTTGCTTTATGACCAAAGTTATTGCAATTGTGGTAGTATCCATTGAAGGATGGATATCTTTGAGCATTTGGTTGCCTTACTGAAGGTCTTCTAGGCCTATTCCTTAGATTTCTTGATCCAGAGTTCTTCTAACCAGATTCGAAGCTTTCACCTTTCTCATACCCCAAGCCTTGCTTGTCATCTACCCTCTTTTGGCTTTCAAGAAGAACTTCAAGTTGAGCAGAGCTTATCTTAAATGTTTCTTTGTATTCATTTGTTGTTTGAAGATCCCTTTTAAGAGTGTCAATCTGATTCTCAAGTTGTTCTTCATTATCTCTAGCTTCTTCAAGATCAGATTCTAGATGCCTAATTATTCTGTCCATTTTGTGGTAGTCTTCTAACTTCTCCTTCAGAGATTGTTTTAGATTATCTTCAATTTTTCTTTTCTCTTCAATTTCTTTGGTGAATTTTATAACCCCTAATTCCATTTCATGTCTTACCATAATGACCTCTTTTGATAGCTTCTCACATAACTTGTTCTTCTCATTCAGATCTTTATCAGTATTATTGGCTTCACTTTGACTTGCTAATTGTTGAAGTAGTTCCTTTCTCTTTTTCATAGAAATACTTAGTTTCTCTTTTAGTTCATTTATGAATTCATTAGCATGTTTGAGTCTTTCTTTCAAGTTATTGACTTCGGAGTGAGATTGTTCAAGAACATCTAGGGTAGACTAAAGTTGTTCCCTCATACCATACATATCCATTGAGATTCCCAGATCTTCCTCAAGCTGTTAGGCTCTGTTAGGAGGAACTTAGCTCTTATACCAATTGTTGATAACTGAGAGGGGGGTGAATTAGTTATCTAAATTACTTTAACTTTTTGTTCTTCTTTAACAACTAATGCAGTATCAAATCACATAAGTATGCATAACCATGAAAGCAGAAATAAAATCAATACACAACACAATGATTTTGACATGGAAAATCCTGTTAAGGGAAAAGCCATGGGGTGACTAACCCAAGATTGTATTCTCTGTTAAAAGAATAGAAGTACAAAATGGCACTTGCCAATTAGGGCTCACTGCCTGAGCACACTGCTCACAAGAGGCTCACTGCCTACAAGAGACTCATTGTCTATAAGGTATAAAGAAAGTAACTAGGTGATTGAACTGATGAGAAGCATCCACATATGCTGAGGTTTAGTTCCGGTTAGGCTCAATACACTGATCTACTACACTTCATTCTTCCTCTTCTTTGGTGTTGTTGTCTTGTCACATACCAGACCTATATAGCTGCTTTTACGCTACTCTCTGCTTTTTTTCACACAACACAACACACCGCACACACCTTCATACCGAAATCAATTTGGTATATATATCTGCATCAATGATTTTAGTCATCTTTCTAGTTGGCATCCGAAAAACTCAAGATATTTCTAAACTCTAGTTTATCGACTGAATCCATGCTTACTAAGTGATGCGTATCAAAAAGATAGTTATAGAAGTCATCAATCATGTCGGCCAATCATAAATGATACCTCAAGAAACTTGATCACCATCAATATCTCATCCGGATTAAGGTCTGATGCTCTGCCAGTTAGTTCTTCCTTAGTCTACTCTGCCAAACAGGAACCCAATACTTAGGTGCTCATATCTCTTCACTCTTTCATCACCGGAGGCTCAATCTCTGGAATGTATTAGTCATGGTACTCCTCTTGACTTCCCCAAGTGCGCACTTTGCTGAGATACTTCCTCTGAGAGATTCAGACCTAATTGTCAGACCTTGCTGCATGCTCTGTTCTTGTTTACCATACCAAGACATTCTTCAATCTGACTTCCGGTATAGACATACCATGTCCTGCGGATGTGTGGGATGGACTTTGTTGCCATCAATGGCAACACTCATGAAGCCACACAGTGTCTCTTGCCAACAATAACTCTGTTGTTATGTTAACATCATTGTAATTGTAAAGGTTGTAAAGAATTTTCATACATCTCTCCTCATTAGATTAGTGTAGGAAGCGATTTCCACACACCTAGCTTCCTTTCAGTTGGTATTAGAGCTAGATCACCTATGGTCCTAGTTGTTGGGTAGGGTTTTTTTGAGCTAATCTTAGTCTGAGTGGGAGTCTGTGTAGAGTATTCTAAAATCTTGTTGCAGGAAGGAGATGGAAGGCACATTCAGAAGAGTAGAGGTGGAGAAGTTTAATGGTACCAATTTTGAGTTGTAGAAACTTAAGATGGAAGACATGCTTATTGACGAAGATCTATGGGAAGCAATTTCTGGTGTAAAACTAGTGGCAATGTCGCAAGATGATTGGGATCTCAAGGATCAAAAAGCTAAGGGTCTTGTGAGACTCTATTTGGCTGACTCTTTCTTGTTAAATGTCCATGAGAAGACTGCAAAGGAGTTGTGGAAGAAACTCGGTGATGTTTATCAGGCCAAATCCCTGGTAAACAAGTTATTCCTATGGAAGAAGCTATATTCTCTAAGGATGGAAGATGTAGGATCTGTTACAGACCATCTGAATGCTTTTAACATGCTAGTTGCACAGTTGACATCTATTGGTGTGAAGATGGAGGAGGAGGATCGATGTATGACCTTTCTTTGTTCTTTGCCAAATTCATGGAATCATCTTGTTATGGCCATCGGGAGTACCACATCCACTTTCAAAATGGATGAAGTGGTGTCTTCACTATTATATAAAGAGATACGGAGAAAGTCATCTGAGTCGGCCAAAGAGGTTCTTGCAGTTCATGGAAGACCCAAGGAGAAAGGGAAAAAGAAGGACAAGAAAACTAAGAAGGGTAGATCCAAATCCCATGGGAGATCCAAATCTCAGAAAGTACAAGGCTTTCTATTGGAACTGTGGTAAATCTGGGTATTTCTGAAAGGAATGCAAAGAGGAGAAAAAGAAGAAGAAAAAGAATGTCACAGATTCAGATGCTGACAAGTCACAAGATGATGGTGATGCTTTCATCATGGCCTTGGCCACCCATGCATCTGATGATGTGTGGCTGATTGATTTTGGTGCATCTTTCCACATGACCTCACATCAAGACTGGTTTACAAAGTATGAAGTGTTCGATGGTGGAAGAGTGTACATTGGTGACGATTCTTATCTGAAGATAGTTGGCCGTGGAAGCGTCACAATCTGATTCCCTGATGGACAAGTGAAGGGGATCTCTGGGGTCATGCACATCCCAGGCTTGGCATGGAACTTGCTCTCTATAAGTAAATTGAATGATGTAGATGTGCAGGTTGTCTTTTTGAAAGAAGGATGCAAGATAACTAGAGGAGCTATGGTGCTTGCGAAGAGTACTTAGAGAGGTACTCTGTTTCAACTGGAGGCATGCATTTCACAATGCAATAGTTCTTCTAACTCAAAGAAAAGAGCTGCAGTCACTTCATTCCCACCACTGGAATTGGCAGTGAAAAGATCTGTTGTATCAAATTCTGATGGTAGTGCATTTTGGGTACCTAAGAGTGCTCATGCCTTGGAAGTTAAACTTCCTGCTAAGAAGACAATGTTATGGCATAAGAGACTTGGCCACATTGGTGAGAAGGGTCTTAGAACCCTAAAAAATAAAAACTTCGTTGAGGGGTTAAATGATTGTAATCTCGAGTTCAACTTTTGCGAACATTGTATATATGAAAAGAAAAACCATGTTTAGTTTTACTCTAGTTCTCACAAGTCTTCTGGTGTGTTGGATCTTATTCATTCTGATGTGTTTGGTCCAGTTAGTGTTCCTTCAATCTCTAAATCTATATATTTTGTATCTTTCATAGATGATTATAGTAGAAGGACATGGATTTATTTTCTCAGAAGCAAATCTAAAGTCTTTAGTCGGTTCAAAGAGTTTAAATCTTTTGTTGAGAATCAGACTAGTAAAAAGATTAAGTGTTTGAGAGATGACAACAATGGTGAGTTCTGTTCCACAAAATTCAATAGGTTATGTTCCACAGAATTCAATAAGTTCTGTAAAGAACATGGGATTGAAAGACATAAGACAACTCCATACACCCCATAGCAAAATGGAGTTGCAAAGAGGATGAACAGGACACTGATGGAGAAGGCTAGGAGTATGCTTAGTGGAGCTAGCCTTGAACAGAAGTTTTGGGCTGAAGCTATTGCCACTGCTTGCTACCTGGTAAACAAGTCTCCTACATTAGCTCTTGTTAGTAAGACACCCATGGAGGTGTGGTTTCGTAAGAAGCCTTCAATCAAACATCTTCATGTTTTTAGTTGTGAGGCATATGCTCATGTGCCTAGGGAGAAGAGGTCAAAATTGGAGAACAAGGCTATTAAGTGTATCTTCATTAGCTATGGTGTCGGTGTGAAAGGATACAAGCTTTGGGATCCTGTGACCAAAAAAGTGTTGTATAGCAGAAGTGTTATTTTCAGAGAGCTAACACCTTCTGTTGTTCTACAGCTAGAAGAGAAAGATAAGAAAGAGGATGTGGTTTAGTTTCCCACTACCCCTGAGAAGACTAAACTGACAGACCCTATGAGACTTGATGATGAAGAGAGCTCTAGCAGCTCTAAAAGCTCAGAAGAAGAAGCAAAACCTCAAACTCAGCCTTTGAGGAGGTCTACACGAACAAAGAGGCAACTTGATAGGTTTGGTTATTCACTTCTTGATTCTAGTTGTGTTTTTGCCTTGCTTACTAACACTGATGAGCCTAGAACTATGACAGAGGCTATGGGCATGAAAGATGTAGGTCCCTGGAAGGAGGCCATGGAAGATGAGATGGCTTCTTTGGAGAAGAATAAAACTTGGGACTTGGTGCCTTTGCCTGAAGGACGGAAACCTGTTGGTTGTAAATGGGTGTTCAAGAAGAAATTTGGTGCAGATGGCAGTGTTGAAAAGTACAAGGCCAGATTGGTTGTGAAGGGGTACTCACAAGTGGAGGGAACTGATTATGATGAAATTTTCTCACATTGCAAAGCTGACATCTATTTGGTTCCTGTTATCTCTTCTAGCAACTTATGACTTAGAGGTGGAATAGATGGATGTGAAGACAACATTCCTTCATGGTGATTTGGAGAAAGAGATTTACATGTCACAACCAGAGCATTACATAGAAAAAGGTAAAGAAAATTTTCTTTGCAAGCTAAAGAAGTATTTGTATGGTTTGAAGCAATCTCCTAGAATGTGGTATATGAAATTTGATGCCTTTGTGTTGTCCATTGGTTTTCTGAGATTGAAATCAGATCATTGTGTGTATTACAAATTTGACAATGATCACATTCTCATTATTGCATTGTATGTTGATGATATGTTATTAATTGAGAATGGTAAGAATATGATTTTTGATTTGAAGTCTCAGTTGTTAGCACAATTTGAAATGAAAAACTTAGGGGCAGATAGGTACATTTTGGGAATGGAAATCAGAAGAGACAGAGCTAACAGAAAAATTTGGTTAAGCCAGAGCAAGTATGTGAAGACTGTGTTGGATACATTTAGCATGGCAGATTGTAGACCATTGTGTGTTTCTATTTCTTTGAGGACAATGTTATCTGTTAATGATTGTCCAAAGTCTCCTTTTGAGATAGAGGACATGAGCAAAGTACCTTATGCTAGTGTTGTTTGCAGCTTGATGTATGCTATGATCTGTACTAGACCAGACATTGCCCAAGTAGTGGGAGTCCTTAGTCAATTTATGGCTAATCCTGGATGGGTACATTGGGATGCAGTGAAGAGAGTGTTTAGATATTTGTGGGGTACTTTGAAGTATTCCCTATGTTATCATGGTCATCCTACAGGACCTCCGCATTATGTAAGTATTCATGGATTTGTGGATTATGATTGGGCAGGTGACATTGACAGCAGGAGATCCACCAATGCTTATGTGTTCACTATGTTTAGTGGTGCAATTAGTTGGATAAGTAAGCCACAACCTATGGTTACTTTATCCACAACAGAAGATGAGTATATGGCAACTACTCGTGCTTGCAAGGAATCCATTTGGATTAAGAGATTGTGTTCAAATATTGGTGTTTATGCAAGACATATTATTATCTGTTGTGACAATCAAAGTGCGATTTGCTTAGCAAAGAATCTAACTTTCCATGCTAGAGCAAAGCATATTGATGTATAGTTTCATTTTGTGAGAGACATGGTAGAGGATGGAAAGGTGACATTGGAGAAGGTAGACACTTTGAAGAATGTTGCGGATGCATTGACGAAACCAGTGGGCACAGAGAAGTTCAGGTGGTGTTTGGAGTCTATGGGCCTCTCAGCCTATAGCAGTTAAATCATGTTATTTCTATTGGATCTTACAAGGTGTTTGATAAGTGGGAGAATGTTGGGAATTAAGGTGTCTCAACCTTGGTAATTCCTTGTATTTATTATTTGTAATGTATTTATTTTATTAGCCTATGATGTAATTAAGTTGCACATCCTATTTTGTCATTTAGTGTGACGTGGCATGATGAGTTGTCACTCCACTTGTAAGGTGACTAGGATGGTCAACCCACTCCATGTGGATATAGGTGTCCCATAATGTGGTAGAGGTTTTCTTCCATGTGTCAGCATCTTGAGCAGTGTGTAAGGAATTATGATGCGTAACGATCATGACAGATTCCTATGACATATTCTATGATGCATAAGAGTCATAAATAGAAGATCCTATGACAGGTGAGGACATGCGTCGAAGAGCATCTTTAAGAAAGGCATCTTTGGGAGCCCAAGGGAGGTTATGACATGTTGTAAGAGGAATATGTTATTTTTAATCAGTGTATGACAGATTCTCTTACAGTTGTAAGTGTTGTCAGTTATGACAGATTTTATGTCAGCTATAAGGTGTGTAAGAGCATCTATCATAGCCTATCTTGGGACTAGGATCCCACATTGGGATGGGGTGATATGACAAGTGTTAGAACCATCCTGCAGTGTTGGACAAGTGTCCTTAGGCGTGGGTTTTGGTCCATGAGGCCAAGATGGACGCCCATCTCAAGAAGGTTCCATTTTTACCTTGAAACTTCTTTATAAACAGGTGCTTGGATGGGAGATGCATATTGTGATTGACATGTACTGTTATGCTGCTGGAATATCTCTAGATACGAGTGTCGAAGACTCCTGCAAGAGCATTGGCTCTGAAACTGTATTGTAACCTTGATTATTTACTGTAATACATTTGAGTTGTGTTTTGGAGTGTGGGGTTTTTCTCCCGAAAGGGTTTTCCCCACGTTATATCTTCTCTCTCTCTCTCTTCTGTCTACATTTTGTGTGTATGTGTAGTGCTGCAATTTCTCTGTTGTTGTGTTAACATAACTATAATTGTAAAGGTTGTAAAGAATTTGCATACATCTCTCCTCATTAGATTAGTGTAGGAAGTGATTTCCGTACACCTAGCTTCCTTTCCGTACAATATATCTCAATGGGCTATTTTTCACTTTTAATTGAATAGCTTCATGTAAAATGTTGAAAAATTATATTTGTTAGTTAATAAATTTTTCAAATACTAGTACAGAAAGTTCTTACACTTGACAGAAAATTCATGTAGTAATTGTAAATCTTGGTTTTTTTTTTATTCCTTGGCTTAGGCTCTAAAATAACAATATATATTTCTTATTTTTTAATAAAAAACATTTTCTATCCTTAATAATTATTAAACTTTTTGTTAGACATAGTATTTGTTATGCCCAAGATAGTTGTGGGATGTGTAGGTGAAAGTTTAATCAAAAATTACATAAACTATCCAACTTGGTTTAGATTTTATCATAGGTTTGCCTTGCACCTGAAATAAACATGATTTAGTTTTGGCTGTGGTGGACAAGCTAACAAAAATCACCCACTTTATAGCTATGAATGTGAAAGATGATATTGTCCTCACATCAAGATTTGTAAAAGAAATAGTTTACCTTCATGGTGTTCCTATTGTAATAATCTCTAATGGAGATAAATTGTTTGCATCAAGATTTTGGACAACCTTAACAGTTGCATTTGGCACTAAGTTGACCTTCAGTTTAGTGTCTCATCCTAAAATGGATGGACAAACTAAACATGTTAATCAAGTCCTAGAGGACATGGTATGCATGTATGCAATGAACCAACCAAAAAGGTCGGAAGATTTCCTACATTTGTTGGAGTTTAACACATAATAATTCATACCATTCCTCTATCAAAATGACACCATTGGAAGCTTTGTATGACAAAACATGCAGTGCCCCATTGGAGTGGAAAAATCTCAAAAACCATGTCAGTATTGGCTTGGAAATATTGCAGCAGTATGATAAGAAAATAAAGATTATAAGGCAACCCTTGTAGAAAGTTGCTAATAGATAAAAAAGCTATGTTGATCTAACAAGAACACCTCACAAATGTGAAGTTGGTGAGAAAGTCTTTTTGCAATTAAGACCCCAAAATTTTCCTTAAAGTTCTGGAAGGTAGCCAAACTTGCACCTAAATTTGTGGGACCCTTTGAGTTCTTAGAAGTGATCAACCCTATACTTATCTACTAGCCCTTCTTCCTTACCTCTCAAAAATTCATAATGTCGTTCAAATTGTATTATTAAGGAAATACATATCTGATCAAAAACATGTTTTAAACTAGCAAAACCTATGCATGGAAGATGAGGTGCAAAGCACCCTTGAACCCATAAAAAATTTGGATCAATGTAACACTTGAGAAGTAAATAAATATCTCAAGTGCTAGTGCAATGGGGCCAGTTAAGCCCAAGTAGTGCCACTTGAGAAGAGAAATCTTTTATACTGAACCATTTTCCTTGTCTATTTAATTAAATTATGTATTTTGGTTAAAATTATTAAGTAGCCTATGCAAATATCAGGCTGGTATTTTTGTATGTGGGGGAATGTCATAATCCATTTTTTGGACTCTCATTCTTGTAATGTTATTACAATTTTGATTTCAACTTCTTGCACATGTTTTAGATGACTTTAAATTATGTATTTTGGTTAAAATTATTGAGTAGCCTATGCAAATACCAGGCTAGTATTTTCGTATGCAGAGGGGAATGTCACAATCCAATTTTTGGAGTCTCATTCTTGTAATGTTATTACAGTTTTGATTTCAACTTCTTGCACATGTTTTAGATGACTAACTTGGCAGGACAACTATGGCAAATGTCTTGATTTAAGTTGATCGGACTTGATATCAATTGCTCATGCATTCAGAATACCATGGCAATTTTTTTGTAAAAGTTAAACATTTGATTAAGTTAATTTTTATTTGTTTTTATGATAAGTGTGGATACTATTGACACTTTGCATGATTATGTGTTGCAGGTTCTCATGTGTCAAGCAATTGCTACAAGTGTAGGAGTGCACCTAAATGAGTTCTGCAAGCACAACTCATCAAAGAGAGTGACTAGTTTTAGATTCTATTCCTTATGATGTCATAGTTCTTGTGCTTTTGTCATTTTATGCCTTATTTGTTTGTCTATTGGTGCCTTGCAATTTTGGTCTTGGTAGCATGTGTTAAAAGGGGGTCACTGTAGTCTTAAAAGACTAAGTCACATCTTAGATTGAGGTCCTAGGGACCCCAACCTAATACATTGGACTTAGGATTTTATGTCTTATGACATTGAAATGTTTTTGAGTTTTAATTTATTGATAAAACCTTAATCCTTGGTGGGAAGCTTGCTTGTGTGATGGACTATGTGGTACTTGTACACTCAAAAACATAACTTAGTAGCCTAGGGCAATTAATTCAGCTTTGGCGCACACATAGACCCCTCTCCTTGCCACGGGGCAAACCTACACATCACTCTCGCTCTCGTGGAAGTAGCCAGTCGAGAGGAGGTGAGACACAGGGCAGTCTAGCTCGCTTGAGAGTTGGACTTCACAGAGAGTGGTCAGTCAGTCCTGGGGTGTTTCTTATGTGTTGATTCTAATTTGATGTTGTATGACCGTTGTGGTTGAAATAACTATATGACCCAAAGGGTCACTAGTCACTATTCTTCTATTTGGATTCCAAAGATTCTGTGAAAGAACTTGAGTTTTTGACTAACAAACGGGGTTGGAGATTGTTAGTTAGGGGAAAAGGAGGTGAACTACCTTTGAAAACTAGTCAAAAGGAGTTCAAAATTCAAATCTATACTTGCAAAAGTCAAATCTCCCACAGGAGATCCTAAAATAATAGGGGGAGATTTGTACTAGTTGTCTAGAACTAAAAACTAAAAGTTGGAAATGGCTTGGGAGGTCCTCTAGAAGGCTCCTAGGGGTGGGAATGGATGAAAAACACTAGGGAAAGGTGAAATCACAACAACAACATAAATATAAGGCTTAGGAACAAAGTTGCAAGCGCAGGAAATGAAAAATCGACAAGTGTCGAAAAGTGTCAAAAGTGGGGAGGTGGTTAGCACGACAAAGGGGAAACAACAAGAGGAGGAAAAACCCAAACTACCAAGAGAATCGCTATTGAGAGGGCATTATTTCACGCTTACATGTACATGACAAGGATTGTGAGTCATCATTGGGGTCCTCATGGAGGCTGTGCGTGATTTTCGTGCTTACATATTTGCCCCCTTGGGGACAGTAGTCTACATGAAGGGTAGGTACCATTCCTAAAATAGGCCTTACCTATTGTCAATTTTTCACAATAGTACCTACAATAACTAGTATTAGTTTGACATTTAAATATATCAAAACAAGTAATGAAAACAAAAATGATGAACATACCATAAATCTTGTGAATTCGCCTAGTTGTTTGCCTTTGTTGAAGAGACTTGTAGGGATGAAAGCACACAAAACGAGAGCATGAGAGATACATAAAAGCAACAACTACTCTAAAAATGCATAAAACAAACTCAGCTAAAAGAAGAAAAGAGTGAAATTAGTGTGAATGAAGAAAAATGCTGATGGAATTGGTCGTACAAGTAATCGTTGGAAAGATATTGCCGAATGGATCGCAAAGATGGCCGCTACTTCTTATGCCACTAAGAATCAGGTGCACAATCAGTCAAAAACCCTTCTCTAAACCCTAGTTTTCTTTTTTTTGAAAAATCTTGTGAAAGTGTTAGTTTTTGTCAATTTTTCTTGTTGCATTGTGTTTGTCTTGTCGTTTAAAGTCGGATAGATCCTTCGTTTGTCGAAATTGGTCAAAATTTACAGTTTTTAGAGCATTTTTAGTATGAGGGGAGGAAAAATAGGGTTACCCCTTTTTCCGGTCTAGGTCACTAGGGGAGATCTGGCTGAACAACAGGGTCACCTAGTAGAGATCTAGTTATGCAATAGGGTCGCTCAATGGAGATCTAGCTGTACAACAGGGTCGCCTGGGGGAGATCCTGTTGTACATTTGGGTCGCCTCAGGAAGATCTAACCTGATGAAAGGGGTGACCCTGCCAGTTCATTTCTGACTGAAATTTGATGTTTTTAGATATTTAATATACTCCATTTTGGTCTATTTTGAACACTGAATTTGTCAATTTATTGCAATTTTGAAGGTTTTATATGCTTTTTTGTGAAAATTTCACAAGTTATATGATTCTTTTAGATTTTTTGAGTTTAATGGGATCTAATTGAAATTTCTTCTCTGATGACAGGATATGTGCATTCATTGGAATGCTAACCATGAGCAATTATGGCTATCCAAGATGTACTATTCATTATCTACTGATGATCTTGTTGTCCTAAAGAGGGTAGGTTTGGGGAGGATTTGTCAAGTTCCAGGTGTTCATCCTATCTCCCATATCTTTTGTGACATTCTAAACTATTGGGATGTCGATAGGAACACCTTCAGGTTCCCCCAGGTTTCAAGGGAATGGGCCATTACTTTATATGATGTTTATCGCATCCTTGGAGTCCCTATGAGAGGACATCCACTCGTTCTACCTACTAGAGAGTCCCTTGAGGACAAGGCATCCTAGGCTCTGATCATGGGGGTGAGTCATCCTGAGGAGCATACCAAAGTTTGGCTTACTATAGTATCGCAACTTCGCATTCCTCTCTTGAGGAAGTTCCTTATTAGGTTGATTGCATCAAGGCTATCAGGAAACAAGGTCTCGACTCGCCTCAGATGGTGTTGGGAACCCATAATTTAGTGCATTGAGTAGGGTACAGATTTTGCATGGGGTGCTGACATTCTCGCTATGGTTTATTGGGATTTCTATTGTATCTCTTGCCTTGGGGCTCTTGCATTTAGTCACTCTACTCTGATCATGACCTAGATCTTTGAGCACATTAGGCCATATCAGAAGGAGATTCCACTTCCTGATCATAGACTTTCAAAAGCCACTAGATGGGCTCGTATGGGCCACTTTGATACTTCTTTATACATTGTGGCCACTCTTACATATGTAGATATGATTCCTAACCCTTATGTGGATATGGAGGGCACTTGGTCTCACAATAGGTAGATTCGAGACTACTGTCACAATATTTCAGAGCTTTCTGACTATAATGGCTTCGTCGAGACTCATCACGTTGAGTGGGTCCTTCACCAGTTAGGAGATGACTTTCCAGAGGACTTGCCCTCGGTTACTACTTGCTACCGATCTATCCAGAAGATGGGCAAGGTCATCCAAAGACCTGTGGTTTGGACTCCTTGACTCCTGGGGTTTTGATTACCAAAACTTCTAGGACCCTGAGAGGTGGACAGAGGGGAGGGAGTGGAACTTCTTCCCATGGACTTGTCATCATGGAGGACTCTGATACTACTAATGAGGACTATGTCCCTAAGGGAGATTATCATTCAGATGATGGATTAGCTAGAGATGTCCAGGAGGCTAACTATGATGAGGGGAAGATATCGGGGACTTCTTCTTCAGGTCCTAGACCTCCTAATTTTCATGATGAGATGTGGCACTTTGATCCCACCTAGTAGTCTGGCGATCCTCGTAAGTTAACTTTTGTTTTCATGTTTTGCATTGTCCCTCCTTGCTTAAAATCATGAATAGTCATTCCCTTTGTCTTTATCTTCCAGGTAGTGCTAAGGAATGGAGAACTTTCTTTCTTGATATTTCTGTTGATTTGATTGGTCCTTTCTCTACCTTGAGAATGACTTCTTGTTGATCTTGGAGTGCCTGCTAGAGTTGGTCGACACACTGACATCTTTGCTCCTATCTACCATGGGTGCAAGGAGAATGCTTCTTTGAGATCAAAGAATCTCATCCTTAGGGGTGAGAATATCATTCTTTGAGAGATGGCTCATCTTGGGATTCAACATCTTGATTCGAGCACAGCGAGTCCTTCTCATTCTCAGGCTCACAGTAGGGCTCCTCATTCCCATAGATCTCATGGAGATTCTAGTGTCATTCAGAGGTAGAGGAGTAGGAGCCCTGATGGTTCAATTGGAGGAAGACGTTCCTAAGGCTTTTGCCTATTTGTTTCATCATCATGCCCCTTTGCATGGGGAGCCTTACTTCTTTTGAGAGCATTTTGTTCAGGCTCTTGTACTCTTGTAAAATTTTGAACCTTTGATTTATCTATGAACAATTGTCTCTATAAGCACAAAAATCACACACAGCCTCCACGAGGACCCTTATGATGATTTTAATCCTTGTCATATACATGTAAGTGTGAAATAATGTCCTCTAAGTAGCAAACCTCTTGATGACGTGTCTTCTTTCTTGTCTTATGTTGTTTCCTCTTTGTCATTTTTTCTCTCTCTGTTTTCGATGCTTTTCAACACTTTCGCGCCACTTGTTGATTTGCATTCTCTAAGCTTTCAACCCTATTCCTAAGCCTTGTGAGAATCTTTTTTTCACCTTTCCCCTATGTTTTTCATCCTCTCCACCCCCTAGAAGCCTTCTAGAGGTCCCACCTATCCATCTCCAACTTTCAGTTTTTAGTTTCACTCAACCAATCCAAATCTCCCCCTATTATTTCCAGATCTCCCCTAGGAGATCCTGCAGTGCAAATGGAGATTTAGATTCTTGCACATGATTGACCTATTTCCAGAGGTAGAGTACCTCCTTTTTCTCTTCCCTACTATCTCCCATCATGTTGTTCCTCTAAAAACCCTTTTATGTCTGGATCTCCCCCGAGCGACCCAGGATCTCCCGATGGTGACCCATGGTCACCCAAGGGAGACCCTACTAGCAAAAGGGGTGACCCTGTCACATTTCCAACCATAGAAAAACTTGAGTTTCTCACTCAAAAAAGCTCTGTTTTTGCCTGTTTTTCTTCCAGTTCGCATGATTTTTGATTCCTAATATGGATTTGACTATTTCATGCACCTACACATGAATAATTAACTCCATTTGATCTAAAATTAATAACTCAATCAATCTCATGCATCCTCCCAACTCCAATTCCTCTTCAGTGATAAGCTATTATTGATTTATCACTCTCTAATCAACTAAGTTTACTGGGTAATCAACTTAGTTCACTCCCTAATCAATCCTTGTTAACTCATCAATCAATTGAGTTAACATCTTAATCAATTCCACCTCTCATCTCTTCTTCAAACCTGTAAATACCCCCTCACTCAAGCACAAAGGGAGCTAAATTCATTGTGCACATAGCTCTTGCTAAGTTTTTGCTCTCCAAATCAGCATTCTAATGCTCTCACAGGACGAAGGTGTCTTTTCTTTTATTCATTGATCAATCAAGCATTGTTATGCTACTTCAATCAACACCATTGTGCTCATCAAAAGCTCACATTGAGCACTTTCGAGCTTCAACAAGATTCTTTTGTTTCTTTGTGGTGTCTTGTCGTCAAGAGGTCTTCCTGCTGCTTTAAGAGGATTCGAGGTTGCCAACATCAAGGATTTCTGAGGGTAGTGGAGTCACACAAATATTCATTCTTTCAGGTTCCTCTATTGCTTTATTCAATTGATAGTAATTAGAAAATCAAAATTGCTCTTGGGAATAGTAATTCATTGCTTTTTCCTTGATAGATCGAGCATCTTAGAGATAGTTTGCATTCTTAGATTAGATTTGTTTACTTGCATTTTTCCTTTTCTAGATTAGTTGTTTCAAAACATTCAAAATCCCAAAAACATAGAGTAATTGCATTAGGTTAATATCATTCTATTTGCATTCATATTCCCTTTCATAGATTAAAAAGCACTTTTTGTTTCCAAAATATTAAAAAAGCACAAAAACAAGTTCGCATTTCATTTAGCTTTGCATGCATATAGAAACCCTAGAAAAGATAGATAACTTGCAAACCCTCGATACTATCACAAGGTAAAACATGCTTAAAATGATTCAATCAAACCCTTGATCACATCACAAGGTAAACACAAGTCAAAGCATAACTAAACACTAGGTCAACTAAACCCTAGGTCAAAACCCTAAGTCTAGTTAAGGTTGGTCATTACACATTTATCTCTATCTTGCCTCATGAATGTGCCTAGGAGTAAGAGGTGTGTGGGTAAGGACAATCCTCAATGAGATTGAGGAAATCAATCCATGACAATAGCAGGAGACATTTACTTTACCACAACAAGATCCATTTGTCCTCCTATTGATAGAAGAACATAGACAACTTCAAATACAACAAGAACTCATTCAATGAATTGAAAGACAAGAGGACATGAATGAAAGTAATTGCTTACCCACACAAAGGTGGAATAGAAGAAACCCCAACAGAAGAAGAGAAACTAGTGACCCTTTGAGTCATAGGGTTATCTCTACAACAACTTCCATCGAATGAAACATTCAACTTAGCACACAACAACCAAGGCCACAGAACTTGTTGACCCCTCTCCACAAAGTCTAGCTCTCCAATGAGCCAAACCCCCACCGTGTCTCACCTCCTCTTGACTAGATACTTCCACAAGCATGAGAGTTATGTGGCAAATTTCCCCATGGCAAGGAGGGAAGGGTCCGTGTGCATGCTGAAATCTGACTTAACTGCCCCAGGCAATCGAGGTCATGATTTTGAGCATACATATTCTGGTGAACCCGACGTGAATTACAAAATCTTTTGCTTTTGTAGTTTGCATTCCCATTCAACGCTTAAAAAACATTTAGCAAATGATTCAAAACATTCTCACACTATTCTTCATAGCCACTTCCGCTTCCATCACCTTCGCTATTGATCACTCCATTTATTCTTTGGTGTCTACGCCACCCCTGAATATGACAGAGCCTAATCTAAACCAAGGGAACATCCCTTCAAGGGAACCATAGACTCCCTCTTTCACATATACATGCCTCCCCATCTAGATGCACCCATCATGAACTGCTACGACTACGAAGACTCTAATTATGACCAAGATCAAAGAGATCAAAGAGAATCCAAGCATTCTCTATCTTTCAACAACCCAGCTTGGTAACACAATCTAGTCATACCTAATACACCTCATAAAGCCAAGAGAATTAGGTCATAAATCCATAAAAATGATCAAACTTCGACAAGCACCTTGAGTACTCATCTTGATGAAGAGGTAAAAAGACTAGAAAAACACTTGCAAGAGACAAAAGATGCATAAGAAGCTCTAAGAATTGCCTTGCAAGAAGAACAAAGAGAAAATGCTACACGAGAAGAAGCACAATATCATACCAACACTTGAAGAGAGCATCCAAGGAATGAAGAAAGACCTAGAACTGCCACACCTACAGATTTAATTGCAACTATAGTACAAAGGATTAGAATGCTAGAAGTAGAACAAATAGTTCCTGAAAGAAGGCAAAAGTCCCACGATGACAATCAAATTGAACAAGACCAGTGGGCATCTCAACCTCCCCCTACCTCAATTATTATTCAAGGAACACAAGCAATGACATGCCAAAATGGGAATCCTCCCATTCAAAATGTTCAAAACACACTAGGAAATCCCGCAAACCAAATGGTGGGATATCAACACCCCCAGCTGGATTGTTGTTAACTACACCTCAATCGCAAAGAGCCTTCCTCAGAACATATCTTGAGTACTTGAAAAAGCCTCTCGATCAAAACATAAGAAGTGTGTAGCTACCTCGCCCATTGCCAGATCTCCCTAAGTTCAAAGGAGGAGATCCAAACTCCCACATTAAAGCCTACACCACGGTGATAAGAGAACTCCTCCCTTGGGATGGGGTTGTAGCAAAAAAAAAAATTGAAAACTTTTGAATCTATAGCTCTAGATTGGTATTATCGCTTACCAGAAGCTTCAATTCACTCGTTCAGATAGCTAATCAGAGAGTTCCTCATGGCATTCGACATGAACAAACTCGTTAAAATTGGGATTAAAGAATTACTCATAATGAAACAGGAGCCAAACAAATCTGTAGCCCACTTTGTCACTCGATGGAGCAAGTCCTGTACTCCTCGACTAGTGCCCCGAACATGGATCACCGAGAACTATGTGACATTTTCTTACATGCCTTGAACAAGGATATGAGAGAATATGTTCAAAAATTGTGATAAAAATCCTATGAAGAAGCATTGGAAAGTGCTTTTAGGATTGACCAAGCCCCCATCGACAGTGGTCAGAAGACTTACGATACCAATGGAAAACATAGGATATCCAAAGGAACATAGAAGGTCACATCTAATGTGCCTCAAGAGAGAGATGTTAATGTCATAAAAAGAAATCCTAGTAGTGACAAATGGTGACAAAAAGGAAATCAAAGATCAAACCAACCCTCCTACAACCCCAACACTTATTGTTGGTTCCATAGAACAAAGGGTCATGAAACAAAAACCTGCTATGGATACAATAAAGCCATCTCTAAACTTACTCTAGATTAATAGCAAAACTTCCTCAAACTCCTCCAATCCCAAATAAAGGAGAAGGAACCTCAAAATGAGAAAGGGAAGGCCAACCAAAACAACTCCAAACACGTAGAACTAAACCAAGAAGTGTTTGTGATCCATGAGGAAGAACAAACAAATCAAACTGAAAATGTCTTCTCGCAAGTGATAAATTTGTTGAGAGCTTCCCCCTCACACTACAAGACATTCTTGGAAGTATTAGAAGTAGGATGTTCGACACAGGAGGAACCACCTCCTCTCACATTTGATGTTTCCAAACGACCCCAAAATGAAGGAAGTAAGAAAAAGGATTCTCCTCTATACATACAAATTCAAGTTGAAGAGGTCACTATAAAAAGAGTAGTGGTGGACGAAGGATCAGCAGTCAACCTTCTGTCAATATCATTCCTATGGAGAATGGGATATAGAAAAATAGGAATCAAACAAAAAACTATCACATTGAGGATATATGACAATCATGACATTCAAACAATTGGAAGAATCAACCTACCGCTCACTCTGATGGGTAAAACCATCTCCACTGATTTCTATGTTATCAACAAAGAAACCAGCTATAATATGATCCTCTGAAGACCTTGGATTCATGCCATGAAGGCCATCACCTCCACTTTGTTTCAAGAAATCCATTTCCATCATTTGGGAAAGGTCACCATCGTCAAAGCAAACCTTGATCCTTTCAATATTTACAAAAAGGAACATGAAGAAAAAGACAAAGAGTTAAAGAAGCAAGAGTAACTAGAAGAAGAAGCTCAAGATATCCAAACAAATACAAGCACTCACAACATATCTTCTCAAATAATGGATGATCTTAGAGAATTCCCCTTTGATCCACATACCACCAAGTCCCATGCACCGTTCGGCCTAGAATCCATTTCGTGTACTAATGAATGGGATATCAAAAACCTCTCGATTGGAACAATCGAAATCATTGAAGGAGAGGAAAAAGAGGAAAAATAGACTTCCACTTATGATTTTAGTAGAACATCTCAATCACAAAACCATCAAAGCTTATGGACCCTACATTTCGATAGAGCTAGTTGTAAAACCGGGGCAGGGATGGGGATAATCTTGACATCTCCCGAAGGGAAATTCCTCCCCTTTGCCTTCAAACTAGACTTCTTTTGCACAAACAACATCGCTGAGTATGAAGCCTTGTCCCTAGGAATCATGCTAGCCATGAAAATTGGGATCAAGAAGATCTCTACCTTTGGATATTCTCAATTAATAATCAACCAAGTTGCAAAAAATTACAAGACAAAATTAGAATAATTACGACCTTATAAAGAAACCATCAGGAAGTTGGTTCAATTCTTTGACTTCTTCTCCATAAAAGCCATACCCAGAGAAGAGAATCAAGTGGCAGACTCAATGGCTATGTTAGCCACGTTATTTTTGCCACATGCTCAATTACAAAATTTAGAATACATTGTGCCAGTATGTGGAGAGTTGTTAGAAAGCAAAGAATTACCAAATGTCCTAAATTACGCCATGGGTCAAGAAGAGAGACCAACCTGAGACTACACTGAGAATGACGAAGCCATCCTTGAATATTTACATGCTTATGATGGGCTTCTGAGAGTACACCACGAGAAAGGATACATGCTCCTCCCTCACCTAGAGGACTATTTTGGGAACGAGAAAGAAATCGTCCAAATCAAAGCAAACTCAAATTTACCACCTACTCCTCAAAATTTTGAGGAAGGGCACCCATCCCTAACTGGAGATACGATTGACATCAATGTTGGAACACCCAAAAAACCTAGGATGTTAAATCTAGGAGGAGAACTAAATGACGAAGAACTAGAGGAGTACATAGAATTCCTCATCCAATATTCTGACATATTCACGTGGGCATATTCTGACATGCCAGGGTTAGATCCAAAAGTCATGGTGCACAATTTAGTGACAAAACCAGATGCAAAACCAGTGAAACAAAAACCAAGGCCCATAAATCCATAGGTGGCTGAAATGGTGAATGAGGAATTAAAAAATTATTAAACGTTGGCTTCATCAAACCAGTAGACTATTCAAGTTGGGTGTCAAACATTGTCCCAGTTTTAAAGAAGAATGGAAAAATTTAGAAATGCCTCAATTTTAGAGACATCAATCAAGCTTTCCCAAAATATGATTTCCCTTTGCCATCCATCGATCAAATTATCGATTCAACGGTAGGATACGAGATCCTTTCTCTCATGGATGGATTTTTAGGATATAACCAAATCAAGATCATAGAAGTTGACCAAAACAAAACGGCGTTCACCACCCCTTGGGGAACTTTCTATTAGATAGTCATGCCATTCGGGTTGAAGAACACAGGAGAAACATACCAAAGGGCAATGACACATATCTTCCATGATTATATCCATAAGATAATTGAAACTTACATTGATGATCTTATGGCTAAGTTAGAACAAAGGTCAAGACATGTGGAAGACCTTCACAAAATCTTCAATAGACTTTGAGACTATAAACTAAGGTTAAATCCTAAAAAATGTGTTTTCAGAGTCACAATAGGAAATTTGTTGGGATTCATTGTCTCATGAAGAGGAATAGACGTTGACCTAGCTAAGGTCAAAGCAATCTTAAATGCAACCCCACTGATGAGTGAGATAGTGGTAAGAGCCTTTTTAGGACAATTAGGCACAACCGGACATTTCATACCAAACAAGACTTTCAAAATTCATCCAATCAATTAGTTATTGAAAAAGCAAGTTGGCATAACTTGGATGGTAGATTGTCAAAACACATTTGAGCAAGTGAAGAAATTATTGCTAACTCTGCCCATGTTGATGCCACCAAAACATGATAAAACCTTCATCCGATATCTTAGACCAGCTAACATCTCTATAGCATGCATGCTAGCTCAAGAAGATGAATGTGGGAGAGAAAGAGCCATCTATTTCATAAGTTGAACCTTGTTGGAATATGAGAAGAACTACACCCAAGCCGAAAAAGAATGTCTAGCCATAGTCTTTGCGACTTGGAGATTATGGCATTACATGTTGAATCAAGAAACTAGGGTTATGATACAATTTGAGCAATTGAGGACTTTCCTTAATCAACCCATGCTATCAAGAAAAGTTGGTCAGTTCATAACATTATTGAGAAAATTTGAGCTAACCTACGTCAATCAAAAATTGGTCAAAGGACAAGTAATAGCAGATTGGTTAGCAGACAATTTGGTTCCCCAAGAGGAGCCTATAAATGAAGATTTCCCTAATGAAGAAATTTGTGTAGTTGACCTTGAAAAGTATGCAGCATCATATTGGTACAGAGATGTGGTGAACTACCTCGAAAACAAGACATCCTAAAAACATGACCCCTTTGCAAAAAAGATGATTACGTGTCCTCACTGCAAGATATGTTTTAATAGATGATGTGCTCTATCGAAGAGCCTTGGATAGAATGTTGCTTCAATGTGTTGATAAAGAAGAAGCACATAAGATCTTAAGAGGAGTGTCATAGCGTAATCTATGGAGGATACTTTGGTGGTCACACCACGACAAGGAAAATACATAGAATGGGATACTTCTGGCCATGTTTACAAGGGGATACAATTAAATTAGTAAAGAGGAGTCTGAAATGTCAGGCTTATGCTCATGTTCACCACACACCAACAAGAGATTTACAACCGATCATTTCCCCTTGCCCCTTTTCCACCTGGGGGTGAGATTTGGTGGGGAAGATATCTCCCCCATCGATGGATGGACATTTGTTCATCATTACCACAATAGAATATTTCACAAAATGGGTGGAGGCCATGCCTCTCACTATAGTTTCAGGGACCGTAATCGCTAAATTCATATTAAATCAAATCATTTGTCGGTTTGAGATCCCCCAAGTGATATTAGCAGATAATGCCTATCATTAAAAAATCTGCAAGTAAGAGAGTTATGTGAGAGATTCCACATCAATCGCAACTCTTCCTCAATCTACTATCCTCAAGGAAATAGACAAGCAGAAGCCACAAACAAAACTTTGAAGTCAATACTGGTCAAGATCATGAAAGACTCTAAAAGAGATTGGCATTTACAACTAGATACAGCTCTATGGGCTTACAGAACAAGTGTCAGGACTCCAATTGGAACCACCCCTTATGCTTTCACTTTTGGGTCGGAGGCGATATTACCATTGGAAGTAGAGGTGCCTAGCCTGAGAGTGTTGTTACAAGGATTATTGGACAACGAAGAATATAGAGCAGTAAGATTGGCTGAATTAGAAATGATGGATGAAACACACTTGAGAGTTGTCCAAAGACATGATTCTTATCTGGCAAGAATGAAAAGGCAATATAACAAAAAGGTTATCCCAAGACCTTTTCAAGTGGGAGACCTAGTGCTTAGGATAGACAACTTGATCGATAAAAGAGCTGGGGAAGGACGTAAATTCAGACCCAATTGGATAGGTCCTTACATAGTCAAAGAAGATATCAGAAATGGTGCCTATCTCTTGTGCACAATGGAGGGAAAGGAATTTGGTGAAACAATCAATGTCTTTCACCTTAGGAAATACTGTCTAAAAACCAAAAAAATCATAAAACATAAAAATACAAAAAAATTATAAAAAAAATTAAAATGTCAAAAAGAATTTGTTTCTTGCATTTTAGCATCATTATGTTCATCTTGCATTAACAGACAGTGACTTGCGCTTATATTATTTTCATCCTAGTAAGGAGTCTAATGTTGCCTAGATATACGTGATCCTTTCAGGACCTAGAGATTCCCCATTTTCACAATCACCATATCCTTTTTCATTCCTAGTGATTCTAATCAAAGCCTAGCTCTTAGAGTTATACTGATCCCAGTCTTAATAAGTCAAGATGTTAGGTCTAAACAAAGTTAGTAGTCAAACCTACAATGTTCAATGGAAGCTTGCAAGTAGACCTTCCCAATTCTTCCCTAGTAGTAGAGAAGTCCGACCAAATTACAAAAACTTTAGGTGGCACTTAGCCCCTTATTTTTCTTAGCCAAAAATGTTAGGAGGATCAAAACTCTAAAGGAAGCAATCTAAAATTTGAGTGAATAAAAAAATTAGTGATCAAAATAAGAGTGTGAGAGATCAAAGTATTGCATATCAAAAGTTCCAAAAGCATTCATTTCTTGAAAAGTCAAAAATCTAAAAAAATGAGAAAAATCAAGTGAGGAAAATACAAAAAAAAAGTGAAAAAAGTGAAAAAAAAAAAAAAGAGATACAAAAAAAAGAGTGAAAGAGAAGATTTCTGAATGTCCGTACTCTTGGGTGGCGAGTCTAAGCTCGAAGCCTCAAGGGTGACATTCTAACAAAGAAAGTAAAAAGAAAGGTACAAAGCACACACACACACTAGATGAGCAAAACCAAGAGTCTAGTAGTCTCTAGGATCATCTTCTACCTAGGGACCCTCATTCTTTCCTATTTGTCCTTTACCCCAGGTCTACCTTGCTTGCCATCGATGATCTAAGTCTAGCGAACACCAATAAAATTTATTACTTGTCTAAGTTGAAATCTTGTCAGATTGTCTTATCTAGATAAGGATTAGTGTTTAGCCTTTAGCAAAGCCCAAAATCAGAAGTGCTCCATTTTCAATCCTACTCCCCACTTGAGTTTTAAAATCCTATCTCACAGCCTTTATTAGTTCTCTTATATTAGGACAACTCGCAATCCCCTAGGTTGAAAATCGTATTAAAGAGTAGTCACATTGTTTGTTCCACATTGCATTCATGCCAAAATCAGAAAAAAAGTCTCAAAGCAATAAAGTCAAATGTCATATCTCATGACATTCAGTAGAAGTAAAATTTCTCATTTCAACATCTCTCACGTTCTTGCATCTGCATATCGTAAATTGCATCTCATACATATGCCATTAAAAATTACAAAAACATGTCACCGTTATCATACTTGCATCATTAAAAGAGTTGAAAAGGTCAAAAACATAATCAAACAGTTCTCAAACCTCCAAAACATGCACAAGAGATTAGTACAAATCTGATAGGCAAAAACCATAAAAGGATAAACTTTTATAGATACATCCAAATTTTACATATACAAGAGTATCAAAGAGCTAGGACAAAATGCTCTCAAAGGAAGTAGGGGTTCCCTATGCGAGGGGGCATGATTTCAAGAAAAGAAGTCAAAGTTGGTTCCCTACGACAGAACCCTTAGGACTTTGACTCCTCTGTCTATGAATACCACTCGTCGCTCCATGAGACCTATGGGAGCGAGGCGCCCTACTGTGAGCATGTGACTGTGAAGGCCTTGCCATACTAGCATCTTATCATCCAAAACTGAGACGAGCCATCTCTCGAAGCACCTAATTCTCATCCTTATGGGTGTGAATCTCGGCCTTCAAATCTACATTCTCCCAACATCCATGGTAGACAGAAGCAAAAATGTCTGTGTCTCCCAGCAACAGGGGGCACACCAAGATCATTTAAAAGATGGTCTTGAGTCATCTTAGTGAAGGGAGAAGCCAAGCCAATATTAATCTCACAAATAAAAGCCCTCCACTCTTTAACATTACATGAAAAATTAAATTGAAAGAGAAAGACGTGTTAGTTCCCCATGAAAGGAGAAAGGACAAAAGTGTGAAAAAACAATGAACAAAACTCACGTGGATCACCCAGCTGCCAATCAAGGTCAAGTTGTCTCATCACCTCATCCGAATGAGGGGGTTGGGGAACAATAGGAGGAGCCTTAGGGATATCAGGTGCATCATCTACATCATCAATAGCATCAAGATCCCCATCCTGCGCATCCTTGAGCAAGCCCTCATCTAATGAATCATCACCATTAGGAATATAGTCCTCGCTAAAAGACTCTGAATCCACAGCTACAACGAGAGATTAGGAAGGAGTCCCTTTCCCTCCCCTCTATCCTCCTCTAGCTTGTAGTGAAGACTCCAGGAGTCAAAGGAGTCCAATCAACTGACCTCTGTCTAATTTCACCCATCTCTTGAACAGACCTATAACAAGTGGACACTGGGGGCAACTCCTCAAGGAAGTCCTCACCGAACTACTGTAAGACACATTCAACATGATGGGCCTCAACTAGACCATTATGGTCTGAAACCTCAGATACTCCATGACAGTACTCCCTAATCTCGCCATCATGAGCCCAAGATCCCTCCATGTCATGATAAGTATCAAATATTATATCCTCATCTGTAAGAGTAGCAACAATTGGCAAAGAAGCATCAAAGTGACCCACATGCATCCATCTAGCTGCTCTCGGTAAATGTCTATCCGAAATCAGAATAAGCTTCTGATAGTGCCTAATGTACTCAAATATCCATGTCATAACCAAAGAAGAGTGGCTAAAAGCAAAAGCCCCTTGTCGTGCAATGCGATAGAAGTCCCTATAGACCATGGCCAAAATTTCTAGTCCCCAAGCATAGACCGTGCCCTCCTCAATACCATGAATAATGGGTGCCCAACACCATCTCAAGCAAGCTGAGACCTTGTCTCCAGATAGCCTCGATGCAATCAAATCGATCAGGAATCTCCTCAAAAGTTGGATGTGAAGTCGAGGCACAGAAATGAACTGGACTCATGTCTGATCCCCAAGGTGACTAACCCCTATAAACTCTGCCCAAGATGCCCTGTCCTTAGAGAAATCGCTAGCTGGAAGGATGAGAGGATGTCCTCTCATAGGAACTCCAAGAATACGATAGACATCAAACAGAGTGATGGTCCACTCTCCAAAAACTTGTGGGAACCTGAAAGTGTTCCTGTATGCATCCCAGTAGGTCAGAATATCACAGCATATGCGAGACACAGGGTGAATAACAGGCACATGGCAAATTCTAGCCAGACCTACTCTCCTCAAAATAGCACGGTCCTCATTACTCAATAAAGAAAACATCTCTAAGAGCCACCCCTGCTCGTGGCAAGCATTCCATCGGATACACATGTCCTGCAAAATCAGAAAAGAACTTTAGATTAGATCTTGTAAACTCGCAAAAATCCTAAAAATAGTAAAACTTGTAGAAAATCACATAAAAAAGCATATAACCCCTCAAAATTGCAATAAACAGGTGAATACAATAGTAAAAACAAGTCATATCAAAGTGAAACAAATTTTAGAAAACATGAAATTTCAGTCAAAATCAACCAAACAAGTTCACCCCCAGGCGACCCAGATGACTGCAAGATCTCCCCCGGGTGACCTACTTGACAAAAGGGGTGACCCTAAAGGGAGATTCCTTGAACTAAAACTACTCTGAAAACTTCATTTCTCAGCTGATTTTAGAAAATGAAAGACCTATCCTACTCTAAACGACAAAACAGAGACAATGCAACAAGAAGAATTAACAAAAACAAACAATTTCAAAAGATTTTTCATAAACTTTAACCTAGGGTTTAGAGAAGGGTTTTTCACTATTTGCATACCTGATTCTCCATGGCTAAAGAACAGGTGACCATCTTTGCAATCTCCTCGTGATATCTATCCAACGACTACTCACATGATCAATTCCGTCATCGTTTTGCTCTGATCTCACAATTTGACTTGCTTTGTTCACCCTTAGCTTAGTTTCATTTATGCATTTTTAGATTAGTTCTTTTCTTTTATGCATCTCTTTCGTACATCATTTTGCATACATTCATTCCTACAGGTCTCACCAAAAAAAGGCAAACAACTAGTCAAACTCAAACGATCCATTGTAAGTTCATCATTTTAGTTTTCATTAGTCATTTTGATACATTCAAATGTTAGACTAATACTAGTTATTACAAGTACAATTACAGGAAAATTGACAATAGGTAAGGCCTAGTTCAGGAATGGTACTTACCTTTCATGTATGTAAGCACAAAAATCATGCACAACCTCCACAAGGACCCCTGTGATTTTAATCCTTGTCACATACATGTAAGCATGAAATAATTTCCTCTAAGAAGCAAAACATCTTGATGACATGTCTTCTTTCTTGTCTTGTGTTGTTTCCTCTTTGTTGTTTTCTCTCTCTATTTTTGACACTTTCGCGACACTTGTCAATTTGTATTTTCTGAGCTTTCGACCCTATTCCTAAGCCTTGTGAGCATCTTATAGGTGAGTTTTCAGCTTTCCCTTATGTTTTTCATCCTCTCCACCCCCTAGAAGCCTTCTAGAGGTCCCCCTATCCATATCCAACTTTCAATTTTTAGTTTCACTCAACCAATCCAAATCTCCCCCTATTATTTCCAGATCTCCCCCAGGAGATCTTGTGGTGCAAGTGGAGATTTGGATTCTTGCACATGATTGACCTATTTCTGGAGGCAGAGCACCTCCTTTTTCTCTTCCCTACCATCTCCCATCATGTTATTCCTCTAAAAACCCTTTTCTATCCAGATCTCCCCTGGGTGACCCAGGATCTCCCAGGGGCAACCCTACTGGCAAAAGGGGCGACCCTGTCACATTTCAAGCCACAGAAAAACTTGAGTTTCTCACTCAAAAAAGCTCTGTTTTCACCCATTTTTCTTCTAGTTCGCATGATTGTTGATGCCTAATATGGATTTGACTATTTCATGCACCCACACATGCATACTTAACTTCATTTTATCTACTCATCCATCCTTCCAACTCCAATTCCTCTTCAGTGATAAGCTATTATTGATTTATCACTCTCTAATCAACTGAGTTTACTGGGTAATCAACTTAGTTCACTCCCTAATCAATCCTTGTTAACTCATCAATTAATTGAGTTAACTTCTCAATCAATTCCACCTCTCATCCCTTCTTCAAACCTATAAATACCCCCCTCCCTCAAGCATAAATGGAGGCAAATTCATTGTGCACACAACTCTTGCTAAGTTTTTGCTCTCCAAATCAACATTCTAATGCTCTTACAGGACGAAGGTGCCTTTTCTTTTATTCATTGTCCAATCAAGCATCGTTACACTGCTTCAATCAATGCCATTGTGCTCATCAAAAGCTTTCATTGAGCTCTTTCAAGCTTCAACAAGCTTCTTTTGCTTCTTTGTGTCATCTTGGCCTCAAGAGTTCTTCATGCTGCTTCAAGAGGATTCAAGGTTGCCAACATCAAGGATTTCTGAGGGTAGTGGAGTCACACAAATATTCATTCTTTTAGGTTCCTCTATTACTTTATTCAATTGATAGTAATTAGAAAATCAAAATTGCTCTTGGGAATAGTAATTCATTGCTTTTTCCTTGATAGATCTAGCATCTTAGAGATAGTTTGCATTCTTAGATTAGATTTTTTTACTTACATTTTTCCTTTTCTAGATTAGTTGTTTCAAAACATTCAAAATCCCAAAAACATAGAGTAATTGCATTAGGTTAATATCATTCTAGTTGCATTCATATTCCCTTTCATAGATTAAAAAGCACTTTTGTTTCCAAAATACTAAAAAAGCACAAAAATAAGTTCACATTTCATTTAGCTTTACATTCATATAGAAACCCTAGAAAAGATAGATAACTTGCAAACCCTTGATACTATCACAAAGTAAAACACGCTTAAAACAGTTCAATCAAACCCTTGATCACATCACAAGGTAAACACAAGTCAAAGCATAACTAAACCCTAGGTCAAAACCCTAAGTCTAGTTAAGGTTGGTCATTACACATTTATCTCTATCTTGGCTCACGAATGTTCCTAGGAGTCAAAGGTGAGTGGGTAAGGACAGTCCTCAACAAGATTGAGGAAATCAATTCACGACAACAGCAGGAGACATTTACTTTACCACAACAAGATCCATTTGTCCTCCTATTGATAGAAGAACATAGACAACTTCAAATACAATGAGAACTCATTCAATGAATTGAAAGACAAGAGGACATAAATGAAAGTAACCACTTACCCACACAAAGGTGGAATAGAAGAAACCTCAATAGGAGAAGAGAAACTAGTGACCCTTCAAGTCATAGGGTTATATCTACAACAACTTCCATCAAATGAAACATTCAACTTAGCACACAACAACCAAGGCCACAGAACTTGTTGACCCCTCTCTGCGAATTCTAGCTCTCCAACGAGCCAAACACCTACCATGTCTCACCTCCTCTCGACAGGCTACTTCCATGAGAGAGAGTGACATGGCAGATCGCCCCATGGCAAGGAGGGAAGGGTCCATGTGCATGTCAAAATCTGACCCGACAGCCCCAAGGAATTGAGGTCGCAATTTTGAGCGTACAGTCTCTTTATGGTTAGTGCTATTATATGAATGCTTATCTCTTGTGCACTTTGGAGGTTTTTAGAACTTTTTGTTTGTGTAGACCCTTAACTCTAAGAATACAAGCATGATGACAATGATATGTTTTTAGTTCTTTTTTTGGATATATATATGAATGTAGGGGATGATATGCAAATGCAAGAACACAAGCGCTGCTGGAATAGAACTTCTACTTCTATGGAATGCCATGAGTTATGACATTGACTTTTATTGCTTTGGACCTCTTTTTCTGATTTTGGTATGAATGCATTATGGGACGAACAATATGACTGCTCTTTAGTATAATTTTCAAAACAGGGGATTGCAGGTTATTCTAGTGTAGGAGACCTATTCAAGTTTGTGAGATAGGGATTTAGAACTCAAGTGGGGATCAGGGAGGATATGGAATGCTTCTAAATTTTAGGCTTTGCTAAAGGCTAAACACTGATCCTCATTTAGATGAGACATTTTGACAAGCTTTCAACTTAGACAAGAAACAAATTTTATTGACGTTTACTAGACTTAGATCATAGATGGCAAGCAAAATAGACGTGGGGTAAAGGAAAAATGGGGAAGAACAAGGATCCCTGAGTAGAAAATGTCCCTAAAGACTACTAGATTGTTGGCTTTGATCAGCTAGTGTGTGTGTGTGTGTGTGTGTGTGTGTGTGCTTTGTACCTTTCTCTCTCACTTTCTTTGGTAGAATGTCACCCTTGAAGCTTTGAGTTTAGACTTATCTCCACCCAAGGGTACAGACACTCAGTAATCTTCTCTCTATCACTCTTTTTTTTTAAACTCTTTTTTTAATGTTTTTTCTCTTTTTTTGTATTTGCTGGAATGTTTCACTTGATTTTTTCATTTTTTTGGATTTTTTACTTTTATGAAAATGAATGCTTTTGAGCTTTGGATATACAATAGTTTGATCTCTCTATTCTCACTTTTCTCGTCACTCTTATTTTTTTGATCACTCATTTTCTTATTCTCTCGTATTTTAGATTGCTTCCTTAAAAGTTATGATCCTCCTAACATTTTTGGCCAGGAAAGATAAGGGGCTGAGCGCCACCAAAAGTTTTTGTAATCCACTTGGATTTCCTTTTTGCTAGGGAACAATTGGGAAGGTCTACTTGCAATCTTCCTTTGAACACTGTGGGTTTGAATACTAAATTTTCTTAGACTTAACATCATGAGTCATTAAGACTAGGATCAGTGTAAAGCTAAGAGCTCGGCTTTGATTAGAATCATTGGGAATGGAGGGGGAGAATGGTGATTGTGAAAATAGGGGAATCTCAAAACCTAAAAGGATCACCTACACCTAGGCAACCTTAGACTCCTTACTGAAATGAAAATAATACAAGAGAGAATCATTAACTAAAATGCAAGATGGACAGAATGATGATGAAATGCAATAAACAATTTTTTTTAATTTTTTAATTTTTGCAATTTTTTTGTATTTTTGGAATATTTTGATTTTTTTGTGTTTTTATGTTTTATGATTTTTATGATTTTTTTGACATAATACTTCTTAGGGTGAAAGGCATTGACTATTTCACCAAATTCCTCACCTTCCATTGTGTACAAGAGATAAGCACCATTACCAACGTCTTCTTTAACCATGTAGGGGCCTATCCAGTTGGGTCTAAACTTGCGTCCTTCACTGACTCTTTTATCAATTAAATTGTGAATCCTGAGTACTAAGTCTCCCACTTTAAATGGTCTTGGGATAACTTTTTTGTTATACTGCTTCTTTACACTTGCAAGGTAAGAGTCATGTCTTTGTATAGCTCTTATTCGTCTCTTGTCCATTTCTAATTCGACCAATCTCACTGCTTAGTTTTCTTCATTGTCCAATAATCCTTGTAAGGATACTCTTAGGCTAGGTAATTCTACCTCCAACGGTAGGACCACTTCTAACCCAAAAGTGAGGGCGTAAGGGGTAGTCCCAATTAGAGTTTTCATGCTTGTTCTATAAGCCTAGAGAGAGATATAATTACAAATGCCAGCCTTGTCACCTCTGCTTGTCCATTCCCTTGAGGAGAGTAAACTGATGCAAAGTTGTGATTAATGTGAAATCTTTCACACAATTCTCGTACTTGTGGATTTTTAAATGATGATATATTGTCTGTCACTATTACTTGAGGAATCCCAAATCTACATGTGATCTAATTCAATATGAACTTTGTGATTATTGTCCTTGAAACTGTGGTGAGAGGCATGGCCTCCACCCATTTGGTGAAATATTGTGTTGATGTGATGATGTATAGATGCCCATCAGTTGATGGTGGGGAGGTCTTTCCCACCAGGTCCAAACCCGAAGTAGAAAATAGCCAAGGGGTAACTATGGGTTGTAAATCTCTTATTGGTGTGTGATGAACATATGTGTAAGCCTAACATTTTAGACATCTTTTCACAAATTTGATTTCATCTCCCTCTAAACATGGCCAAAAATATCCTAGCCGATGTATCTTTCTTGTTGTGGTGTGCCCACCAAAATGTCCACCACAAATTCCACTATGGCATTCTTCCAAGATCTTGTGCACTTCTTCTTTATCGATGCACCAAAGCAGCATGCCATCCGATGTTCTCTAATATAACACATCATTAATCAATACATATTGTTAGCAATAAATGGTGAGGTATACCAGTCTGGAGATCCAGTCCTCAGTCCAGTCTTTGTAGTCAATTTATACCCCGGTCAAGTAGCTAGAGATTGATAGCAAAATACAAAGAATAACAAAAATAGAGTATCACATATAGATAATAATAAGAGAACACAAAATTACCCAGTACCAGTAGTTCTCCATTATATATATATAGTAATCAAATGTCATACAATCATCCTCCGACAGGTCTAAGTCTCTACCTCTTCAATTACATACATGACTTCTATGTCATCTTCATATCAGAATCTATCTCATATCCTTACTACATTCTCCTATATCATTATATCCTATATCTATATATACTGTGAGGGGGAAATCAGGTTATTCAAATTAATGAAAAATGAACCCAAACACCTACAGAATCTGAAGATAAAAGGAGATTAAAACAAATAAAATAATAATACCTTCACCTTTACCTTGCATCTTCCGTAGTTCGCCTATCTCTCTTTGATCTTGATGATGAAGCCCTCAGAAGCATTTGCTCCCTTGCTTGTTAAAGATGGCAAAGATGGAATGGCTGAGATACTTGTGTATTTGAAGATGAACTTGAAAAACACTAACAATGGAGGCTATGAAGTGCTATGAAGTGCTATGAAGTGTTAAGAAGTGTTAAGAAGTGCTATGAAGTGCCAACGGCGTGCTAGATTTCCTACAGCATAAGTTTACTCAAACGATGGATTTTGAAATGAAGTGAAGAATGTTGTATTTATAGAAGAGAGTGATGAAAGATCAATGGTTGAGAAGAAAAGGAAAGATCGACAGAGGAAGCTTGTTGAGGAATGTGCATCCAATAGAAGAAGGACACATGTCATTCCAAAAGCAGTCATGTTGAGTTAACTCCTCTCTTGATGAGGATAGGATTTGATTTTCTCTATTTTAAGAAAAGATTTTCTTTAAAACTATTTTTACCTTTTGTAACTCAGAGTTTTGCTTTTGTGACAAGAGGAAAGTTATTTTTAGGAAGATAAGAACGACTTTTCGAATAGAAGAAAGCATAAATAAATAAAAAGGAATTTATTTATTTATTTTTGCAGATAAGTGAGAAGAATAAATAAAATATAAAAATATATTTTATTTTGTGAGGATTCTAGATTTTATTTAAATAAAATTTGCATTTTATTTAAATTTAGAAGAATAAGAGATTTTAATTAAATAATTAAAATTATTTAATTATTTTAGAAGAATGAAGTTGGTGTAAGTGATTTTTAATTAATTAAATAAAATGTAATTTATTTAATTAAATGAGAATGGATGAATCAAATAAATAAATAAATGTATTTATTTATTGATAGAGGAATATGGTGATGAAATAAATATTTAAAATATTTATTTAAGTAGAGTCATGCCATTTTTAGGTGTATACATTTTGCCCCTCTTCGATGCAATGTGTTTTATCACGTTGTTTCAAAGAATAAGATTTTCGACAATGATACATGCCCCAGTTTGCCCCTGGTACAATTTGAACGACAGGATGCCCCCTCGGGAGATTGGACGAGGAGACGGCAAAAGGCATGAGACGGACAATCTCACGATGAGAAGAAATGGCTGGATGCAAAAGAAAGAGGTGAATGATACGAGATGCAAGATAAAAAGATAACTCACACAAGCAAGAAGCAAGTAAGCACAAATGATACAAAAACAGGTAGGGTATTGCCCCAGTCAAGTGGTAAACCAAGGATATAGATCGATGATGTCTAGTTTCAGGAATGAAACATGTCATATAAGACTCCGAGTCTGGTTTCGACAATGCAACATCCTGTCTAAGACACTTTGATATGATAACAATATACGACAGTGTTGTCATGGCGGGGAATGATATATCCCTAGAGCAACACGAAGGATAGTTACGACTGATTGATATGGTTTACGACAAGATTAGGATCAAGACCACTGATTGTGATTGGATCATTCGACAAGATTGGCTTGACTTGATTGGTATGGATTTAGGATAGACTTGCATTTTGATCACTGCTCAGATTGACAGGTAGAAATGTTGATGAGTGATATGAAGACATAGAAATTTGATCGATAGAAGAATGACTCGATAGAAGAAATTTGAAGGACTGACAAGCTGCTGCATGATTTTCTTATTGCATGGGATATGGATATGGATATGGAATGGAATTGGATACGATATGGATATGGATATGGAATGGATGGGGATTTGTCATCTTGATATTTGTAAGGCTTTTTTCTTTCATCATTGGGCTTTATTATGTTGTAAGAAAATACAAGCATCTAAGTATAATTAGACCAAGATGACCTGAGTATTGCTTACATGGATTTTGATTTAGCAAGTTAATACAAGCATCTAGTCAAACTTGAATCTAGATAAGATGAGTATTTCTTGCATTTCAACAGATAAGGATTGCCCTTGTTCATGTTCAGACCTCGGAGTCCTCAATGATCTTTTGCTGATCATGTCGTTAGACAGAAGTCATTACACTACTAAAGTTTAATCCACAAGCAGCAGACAAAGAAAAATATTATGTCTCCATCATAGCATCTCTAGCTTTCGGCATCCTTGAGTAGCATAGGAAGATATAATGACAAAAATTCAAGACCTTGTAAGTTAACCTGTTGACAAAACTTCTTTGCATTAGATGTGTCTTTTGCCATAATTGATATAGAATCAGTCTCAGTGTCTTTGGTATGGTGTTGCACTTTGCTAAGGATAGGTTGATGTTTTGAGTCAAGGATTTTGTTTAAGGAATGCGTTGTGCTGCACTTGCTTGCCTAGTGAAAGGGTGCGGACGCGGATAGAGAGAAGGACAGATGATAAGATATGGAACGGATAGGAAGTGGAGCCTCGGGGGCGCATGGATAATGGCCTTGCCTATGTGATAGCTCAGAGGTGACGTAGTTCGGGGTGAACCCTGATGGACCTAAGATATGGATCGGATGAGACATGATATGGGATAGATATGGATCAGACAGGGATTAGACATAAAACAAACATGGATCAGATATGGAACAGATATGGATCAGATATGGAACAGATAAAACTAATGACAGAGGCTATGCTAGGCTGACACTGTGGACAAGATACTGGATAAGAATTTTGGATAGCCTTAATGCTAGATACTGATGACAAGGGAAACACCACGAATAGGGAGATGGATGGGCGATAGGGGATCAATGATAGGGTAGGTAGAAGGAAACAAGGATGTGATCTCCAAGGACTATGTCGTCTAAGAATAACGTGCCACAATGTAGGTACAATACGTAGGATTTTTCATGACAATGTTTATGACGACAGGAGGATGAGAGGATAATGAAGGATTTGTGTGGTTTGGAGGGATAAGGTACATCAAGAGCCATTCAAAAACATTTATCAACATTGTGCCCCTAATCTTTATCAAGATCAAAAAAATAGAGGAAAGGAAGATTTAGGATAGATGGACACGATAAGATAGGTATGTAATGGATAGAGGAATAGGATAGGAAATGGTATGAAAGGAAACTGGTAGGAGAAAAGTGATATGCTAATGAGACAAGGTGCCCCTAAGTGTAGGTGACATAGAAGATCAACTTACACATGACGCCTGTTTGCCAGGTTTTCATCATGGTACTTATCCAAGGCATCTGTTTGCCAAATTTTCACCATTGGACGTGTTAGGTCTCAAAAATGCAGGTTGCCAATCCTAAGAAGATGCCAAGCTCTATGTTTAGATTTGCAACATTTTTGAACTAACTTGACGAAATCAACCTTCAAGGTTTGATGATTTCCTACGCTTCAGGTCCTACTACACCTAGGCGGGTGAACCTTGGAAAATTAAAGCAGACTGAATGTGAATGTGTGGACTAATTAAATCTATCTACAATGGCAAAGGATGTAGGATAGATAAAAAGCTTGCTAACTGATTCTATATCTAATGCCTAATAAGTAATTGGTAGAAATTGTATAAGCAATATCAAGGTAAAAGGATTTAAATAATGAGTTAAATAGGACCAGTGCCTTATTGGGTAACAGAGTCAATTGAAGGACTGGAACTAGTGGTTTCCTAATGGTAATAATTCTAATTGTTTGGCACAATTCTAGTTTATAACTTGTATAAACATGCAGGGAGATGATTGACAGACTCTTCTTAAATGATCCAACCAATATGATCTAATTCCTTGTTATTCACCAGAAGGCAATTTAATCCTTTCTTGAAGGAACCAATTGAGTGAAATACGCAATGGATAATTGATAATATCAATATGGAGACAAAATGGCAATCCTAATTATATGGCTCTACTTAGTAATCCAAACTTAACATTTCTATGCTACTGTGACTAAGTCAGAAGGGTCTAATTCCTTAAATGGACACCAACCTATTTAATCACACAGATACAGCAAATGTGTATTGACAGATCAAATATATACTTGATATGTTTAATCTGAATAACAAGAAAATGTAGAAATGGAGACAACCATACAATTGAGTAAATTTAACAAACAACTGATGCCAAAATAAAACCACTGAATCAGAGAACTTCAACTTCTTCTTCAAATAAAATATACAGCACGGCCATTATGAGACATTGTACTTTATGTATATATTTATATTCTACTGCTGATGATCTTTCAGCACCAATTGTTTGAACCTATATAGATGTTTCTATAAAGAGACATAACTCTTCAATAAGTCTTTTGGGAACTTAACAAACATTAACAACTATTACATAATCATGATTAGGCTCTATTCAGCCATAAATAAACTTTAGCCAAGTGATCTAAATACTCCCGATCCTGGTGAGAATCAGTAAGCTCAATAGCATCTCTGGTTATCACATCAAGTGTGACCATTCTTTCCAGGTGTCTGCAAGCTTCTCCAGATGCAGAAATTTTGTCTTTGAGAGCTCCTGTGGCCTTGTGTAATATGACTTGACAATCAACAATCCATTCTTCTTTGCTCTTTACCTCTCCATTGTCTTTAAATAACACGGGCACTCCTGCATTTGAAGCATCGGTACCTTCCTTAGCATTAGCTTTAAGTTTGTCATAGTATTTTTGGTGTTGTTTGAGCAATGTTCCTACATCGGAGATATCTGTGCTATCAGTAGCACTTCTACTTTGTATCTCAATCAATTTTTCCTGTATTCTCTATTCAAGTCTTTCATGTTCTTTAACTGCTTTATGATTTTCTGAGTAGTTATCCCAAAACAGGTTTAACCACTGCACCATGTTTGCATACCTACTCTGCAGTATTATAACAAATGCATCTATCTAAATTTGTGTTGCCTGGTCAGGGGATAATGCTTGAATGCCTTGTGAGCTCTCACCTTGAGTTATTCTTTTTGTGGATTGGCCAAAAGTACTCTTAACAGCATCCTTCAAGTAATCATTCTCTTTTGTCAATCTTTCACAGCTCAATCTGTATGCATCTCTCTCTTTGATCAACATTTGAGCTTGTGCCTTGTTCAATTTTGCAACATTGATACCAATGTCTGCAGTAATCAGAGGGTCAGTTTCCCCTGCTTTCAAAGTCATGACATGGCCAAAAGTCTTTTCAGTATCTATGATGGTCGTTTTCTAATGGGGAGGATATAACGCCCATATCATTAAGGAATTTTCATCATTATTGTATCTTGTTCCCATATATACTTCATTAACTTCTTCTGGAGTAAGTTTATACTTATCATTTGAACTATTCAAAAAACTGTCAAAAACCAAAGCAGAATTTAAATCAAGGCCAGGAAAAATCATAACCCCTACATCCTTAAGCAACTGTCTACCCCTGGTAGGTGTCATGTCCTGCATCTCTTTATCTACTATTACCTTCAACATATCTAACAATTGTTTTTCATTATCAACAGAAACATCATCTACTGACTCTCTGATCTCTTTCCCTTTGTATATATACAAGAATGACTTAAATTCTTTTGACTGAATAAATTTATCATCAGAGATGAAAGAATCATAAGCTGTTTGGCGTGGATCCTCATCAGTAGTTCCCTCCTCATCATGTAGCACAACAGGAGGCTGATATTGTAGCATTTTCCTTTTGGACATTTTTGTTGTTTTGTCCTATGGCTGTTCTTGATCTGCCATTTCTTCATTCTCAGAGGATATAACTTCAATCTCTGCTAGTTGCTTTTTCTTTTCACCTAAATCCCTGTTATATTTTCCTATCACCAACTCAACTTCAGCCTCTTCTAAGTTTCTAATAACATCGTCATGTGGATAATGTATGTGCATGTACCCACTAAGATTTTGTTTCCTATGTGCATAGTCAATAAAACCTTCAAGGTCAAACCCTTTCCTGGCCTCAGCACTCCTCATATTATAGTGCATTAATTTATCCAAAATGAGATTGTAACCTTCTTTTGAAACCACAGTAAAATCTCCAAAACATAAAGTGCTGGGCATAAATGATTATTTATCATGTGAACTCAGATGCATTACATTTGAGCAATGCATTTGCCTGATTATTTCTAAGTATGCAAGCCTATCAGGGACAGTCTTGGGCAATATGAATGGAGTATCCTCAAAACCATAAACCCTAATCATAGTCACATCCTCAAAGCAATACCAGTCTCCCCAATTATGAGTGACAGTAGCGGGGCCACCAAAATCCTTTGGCCTGAGGAATCTTTTTATTTTAGTAGAAATTGAATATTCATAGGGGTGGTTAAAATACCTGTACAAAACTTTTACATAGTGTTCTTCAAATTGGGTATAGCTGGAGTGGGCATATCTACTATCCCATATTCTGGTCCACATTTGTATGGGTATCTTTTCCCCTTTCTTATCTGCAGTAACAACTTTAAGCTCACTTGACCATAACCCTACTTCATGGCCGAAATACAACACCATGTGCATAAGCATTGAGTAATGCTCAAAAGAGCATGCTGGGGCACTGTTTCTTATTGCAGATAAGCCAGAATCCATTCTATTAGCAATATAGGAAGCATAATCAAACTGTCTCGCATTATGACACTGAATGTCAAAGGCTATGACCATTAGAGGGATAGTCATGAACTCGGGGACCTCTGAACCAAGGACTTGGCCCACAGAATAATAGGTATATTGTATACATGGTTCAAATATGGCTACATGAAAGGGAGGACCATCATTTTCAGTTATGGGAATCACTTCTCCTTCAGTCCTAGGCCTATGAATGGGCAACCTCCATCCATTGTAAGTTGTATCCATTCTCCAATATTCTTTCTCAAGATCTTCATAAATAATAGGGACAGTACATAAATCATCTAGATCAAACACTTCACAAATAGCATTCTTTGACAAATGTACAATTGGTTCTCCTTGTGGGTTGCAGAGGGCTTTCAGGCTTGAATTGTAATATTTGGCAAGCAATTGGAGGAGTTCCACATTCAGGAATACGTTAGGCACAACGAGTTTTCCCAAATTCAAGTGCCATGGGTTTGACACAGGAGCATTCCTAAACCTTCTATTATAATGGAATCTAAAAAGCTCATATCCCCTGATTGGGGTCCAGATATCTCCCAGGCGCTTATGTTTATCTTCTAATTTTTCAACTTCTACCCTGAGTTGAGCAGACCTTCTGGCCTTGGGAGTTGACCCAGGCAATTGGTCAATTAAGTCCTGATTGAGTTTTCTGTCTTTTACTTTTTCCTCAGAGGTTTGTTTAATTTTTTATTTTTTAGATTTACTGGTTTCCCCTTGTGATTTTCTTCCTTTCCCCTTTCTCAGAGTCTCCATTTTTAAACTTTGGCAGAAAATTCAAACACAAGCTATACAATGGTTTGTATGATTGTACCTGTCATTCGATGGCTGTAATTGAAATCCTCTGTTCTTGCTTCAAGAGTTCCTCTGTATTCTCCTCTCAAACGACCTTGTGATTACAATGATCGTAAAGGATTTTGTAGCCGTTTGTATTTAATTGTCTGATCAATTCAATGTTCATTGCCGTGAAATGTCACATCGCCATAACTCTTCTCATCGGCGTGATTTTTTAGAATGTCTAGGCGACTTTAATGCTTCTTATGGCACGAACAATCAATCAGCGTGACCATCGGCAGGACTTGTTTCATCACCGTGTGATTTAGATTTCCCTCTGACATAATGAGTCTTATCGATATAACTATCGGTAAGAGTCTCACCGATAATAATTTGTTTATCGGGGTGATCAATACTATCGGGATAACATATTTATGTTTCCCCAAGCTTTGTCATCTTACCGATAGTCATCTTTACTTTGGATTGGAATGACTCCGTTAATGTCATGCCGCTATAATATCAACAAGTATGAATTTATTCCCATTGGAATAAAATATACTATCGGGATAGCTTTTTAAAAGATAACCCGATCCAAATCATCTCCCCGATGGCCATTTTATATTCTTTATCGAATAGAGTTTATTAAAGTGTCACCTACACCTTTTGATCGCCGTGACTTGTGAGTCGGCAAGATCTAATTCCTTTGTCCCGATATGTTGAGTCATCCCGATAGATATTTGTATCGCTGTGAGTCTTACCAAAAGCTCTCTTTTCGCCAAGACATTGAGTATCAGAGACTTATTTGTTTCTCATCCTGATAATTCATTTCTTACCGATGGCTATTTGCTTCATTACCCCTGCACGATGTTCGGTGAAACTCTTGCCGAAATACTTCATCGGTATGATATATACCGTCGAGGTAGCTTTTGAAGGATCCTCCGATGATTATCAGTCATACCGATCGATATGACTACTTGATTCTCTTGCCGATGAAAGGTCATCGGTATTACTTATTCCATCGATGACTTCTATAAGTTTCTTTCCAATCTCTATTCTCACACCGATGGTTATTTTCAAATGATTCCTCATGTATCGGTGTAAGCAATACAACATCTTGCTGATAGATTGACCTTTAAGTAGTTTAGCACTACTCATCTATAGACATCCTGTGAGATACATTAAATTTTTACTATGGTTTTTGGGATGTTTTTTAGGATTTGTTCAAATATGGTGGAGTGAGAAGATAGTAAAAATTTTAAATTTTTACTGTCCTAACAGGACGAAGGGATTTTTCTTTACTTTTTTTTTTTTTTTGAATATTTGGATGGAAGAAAGTGGATATGGAAGGACTCGAGAATCTAGTTCCTTGAAAGGTGATAGTCTCAATGGATAGATGATGTCCAATGGACCATGTCAAGTGTTCTCATAGATGTTGGTAGGGGATTGCATGAAAGTGAGATATGAGTATGTAGATAGCGGATTATGGAAGGTGCAATAGTGGATGATGATGCAGAATACAGAAGGACTTATGCAAGGATGGAAGGAAAGTTTATGCAAAAGCATGGACCATAGGATGAGGAAGATATGTAGGATAGTAGTGGAAGGGAGGGGAGATGGAGTTATATGGAAGTGTTATGGAATGGAAGGGAACCATGACCAACAGTTGCACATACCGTGATAAACATTGAAGCTTATGATAGGTAAGTGGTGTGGGAAGCAATGAAGACTTTTGCTTGGTAGATAAATGATATAGGCCTTTAGGAACCTACATAGACTTAGTATTTTTCTAATTTTTGCTTGTCTTGTGGGATGAAAAGATTGGATATTTGTGGATAACAGAGGAGAAAGTGGATGGTTGGGATTCACGAGAGGTGGATGCCTCATTTGACTTGAGGGCTTTTTTCTTGGGTACCCAAACCTTTTTGCTTGGAGATTGTACTTGTGAAGGTATGGGCTTGGGTATATGTATCTTTTGTGCAGATTCTGAGACAATTATTTGTTGCTTGGGGACCCATACCTTTTTTAGTTTGACATTGAGGTGCGTGGGTGTATGAAGCTTTTGAGATGAATGTTTCTTTGATTCTTGGCGTTGGTATCCTAGGTCATGAGGACTAGTAGGATTTTTAACTTTAGAGGTAGAGGAATCCAAATTTTTGTTGTTGAATTCTCTTAGGATGGTGGAAGTGGGGTAGGTGGAAGCTCTTTGTTTAAACAACATGTGCATTTGTTGGCCATGATTGGGATATTTAGAGGATTTATAGATGGATGGATAAGGTGTTGGAAGAAGTGGAGGTAGGATGCACGGAAGGCTATTAGGAGTTGGAAGTAGCGCAGGTAGATTGGATGGTGGAAGGTGTATGGTCACATGCTTTTGACAAATGTAGGATGATGGAGGTGGAATGGCAACATATGTTTTGGGGATATGATAGGGTTTGTGATGGAAAGTAGTAGACTTAGGAGGAGTGGGGGAAGTATCAACATCTTGAGATTGCTCACCTTGGGGTATGTATCCAAGGCCGTATGAAGGTGGAGGAACATTGACATGGATAGGTTCCAGAATACCTTATTCATGAAGGCCTAAGCCTTTACCTTGATAGTTCATATTCTGGAGTATGCGGTGGACCATGGGATTATGTATAGTTGGAACACTAGCCGTGAGCACATTATTTGATGGAGAAGGTGAGGTAGAGGATAATGGTTGTTGGTGTTCTAAGGGAGAACATTCATGCATGAAGGTAGTGAGACCAAGGATATAGGATAACGTATTTGCAGCTTGGTCAATAATGGATGGTGAAGGATCACTAGAATCTTGATCATCGTTATGCTCTTTAGGGTCCAAGTTATGTGGGGTTGATCATCTATGTGCACTTGGGAGGCAAGTGTCTCATCAGAGGAAGTGGAAGTTGTTGGATCATGGATGGGATTAGATGTAAGAGGGATAGAAGTAATGGAGGTTTCTTGCTCATGAAGGGGTATGGGATCAAGTTGTTCAAGAACATCTTCTTCATAGGGAATATCTTGATTATAGAACAAATAAAGGTTATGGATGGGTTGGAGTTGGATTTCCATCTTATGTATAGGATCAAGTTGCTCATGGATAGCTTCTTCATCAAAGATAGTATCTTGATCATAGAAAAGATAAAGGTTATGCATGGGATGGAATTGGATCTCTTGCTCATGTATAGTTGTTGGGGGATGGATAGGATCAAGTGGCTCATGGAGAGGTTCATTATTATGGATATCATCTTGATCATGAAAAAGATGCATGTTATGGATAGGTTGCAAGAAAATGGTTTGATCCTGACTTGGACTAGGGATTAATGTTTCCTCATGCTTAGGATTAGACTCTTGACATACCTCTTGGGTTGCTTGAATGGAAGTGGATAGCTCTTGGGTAGGCTTGACATGTTCTTGAGGGTTATTGACATGGAGGTACTGTAGCTCTTGACTTGGGTTCACGGTAGAAGGTTCTTTGATAAGCTCAAGGGGTTGCGGATGACATGAAGGTGTTGTAGGATTTGATATGGGATTGGAAGAATCTTTAGTAAGGTCAAGTACTAGAATTTGGGGACATGTTTGACTCTCTGCTAGTAGCCCTTGGATCACATCATTGGTAGGTGTATGGATAGGTGAATGAGGGGATTTAGCTTTCTCCCTAGCTTTTCTCCAGTAGTATAAATTTCGCAAAACTCTTTCCCACCACTCATATGATTCTTTTTTGGTCACCCATTTAGAGTTTGAGGAACTCCATAGCAGTGTTGGCGTGGGATTGGCATGTTTTGGAATATGTGTCTTAGGAGTTGGTGAAGGAGGACTAGTAGAAGTGGTATATGATTTCCCCCTTGAGGTGGCAGTTGCCTTGTCAATAGTATCATTAAGACGGGAAAAGAAGGTATGATTTTGGGACGAGGCATAGCTAGTACTGGCACGTTCAACTTGCAAGATTGCCATTTCTTGTTGTAAGACTTGGAGTTGTTGGGTAATTGCTATACAATCTTGGGGCGAGGGACCTGAGTTTATTTGCAATTTTAGGTATTGGAGTTTTTGATCAATATATTCTAATTTGTTTTCCATTGACACAAGACCAGAAAAACTTACTGGTTTGGATGAGTAGTACCAAATGTGCCAAAATAGAGTGCAAAAGTGTTATAAGTCAGATCAAATGTGCCTGGAAGAATAAGTCGAATGACTTATCTTATGTGTTTGGTGTTTAACTTGATTTGGCAATGATCACACAGGTACAAACATTATTCACTCACGCAAGACACAAGCAATTTTGAATGTTAAATTTGAAGAATATGATGATGATTAAACAAGCATACGTGGAAGACACATCAACATGCCCTAATGTCTAGTTTGATGTAGGGTATGGCCAATTAGGTTTGTGGGCAATGCTTACACGAGGTTGACTAATGATTTGAAAGTGAAATCCTATCACACAGCCGGGAGAAGGGGGTAACCCACCCTTCACCTTCACTTCCCAAAGGTATAAAGTTCTTTGGGGCTTAGCCAAGAGTGACAAGATTTTGACTCTCAATGAGGGTGTCTTTCGATTCAGCCTCGGTTGAGGTCATCCCTAGGGGTGATGAAATCCCCTAGCAGGCCTCCTAGGAAAGGGATTGACAAAAGCGAATCAAGTGAGGTGTTTTTGATCTCCAAGATCACCTTGCGGTGCGAGGAGAGAGCATACACACACCCACTTGATTCACACTCACAGTTGATTAATTAACCCTTAGAAATTGAAATGTGATGAAAAACACATCAAACAATGGTTCTTTTTAGCCCAATTTCAAGGTGTGATTGAAGACACTGGTTCGTTTTAAGTCCAATTTCAATATGTGATTGATCAAACAATGTTCATTTTACAAGCCCAAATTGAGATGTGTGATGAAAGCAAGATTATGAGATGAAGGATGAAACAAAGGCACCTGATTAAATTGCTGTCCAAATTGATGTGTTTGTTGCTCCTGATGTTGCTCCAGTCCCAAATGATCACCTGCAAGTCACGAAACCAAAAACAGCACAAGTAGACTAACCAAAAAGATTGTGATGCAAAAATTGATAATGTGGTAAAATTGGATGAAAGATGAACAAATATGGAGAAAAAAAGTGCATGAACAGATTCTACATGAAATTCTATGCAATTTGAAAAAAAAATTTGCTGAAAACTGATCAAAATTGCAAAAGATGTGATGATTGGAAGTTTAAATGCAATTTTGACTTTGACTGATAAAAATGGTAGGAAAAATGTACCATCACCTAATGAAAACCTCAAAACTATGAAGTGCTCAGATTCCTCTTTCCGATGACTATTTGTTTGTGAAAATCCACCTCCGTATGCGAAAGTTGTGCCTGTTTGAAAAAAAATAGCCTCCTTCGGTATGTAGAAGGCACTAGGAGGTCAAACTGCCTGTTTAATGTTGATTGCTAACTGTCAGCGAAATCTTGATCACATGAACGGTTTGCATCTCCAGCGGTTAAGGTTTACTATTGGCAGTTTAGGTTAGGGCCCCTGGTCACTGATATGACCAGGGGCTAGATCCACCCAAAAATAAAAAATAAAAAAAGGTAACTATGGAAAGGGTCGAGTTTTAGGGTTTGTTTTTTTTTTTTTTGTTTGCTTCTGCGTTTGGTGTTAGGGTTTAGGCAGGATGTTCGGCGGTGCTGGGGTCTACAGGGAGAGTGGCGGTGGAGGACAGTGGTTGGGTGTTGGGAGGATGGAGGTGAGCGTGGGAGGAGGGAGGACTGGAGGTCGGGGGGAGAGTTGGAGGCGGGAAGCAGGGGTGTGCAACGCAGAGGAGGTGGTGGCTGGGGGAGCGGTCGGAGGTGGCTCGGCGAGCAGCGCACAAGCGGACGGGGATGTGGGGGTGTCGACAAGAGAGGTGTGGTGGCGACTGGGTGGAAGGGGGTATAAGGGTTGCGACAGGTATAAGGTGGTTTCGAACTGGTGTTTGGGAGTGGCGACGGTAGTGTCGACCGGTGGACTATTGGAAGCAGTTGTCGAGGTGTCAAGACCTTAAACCTGCATAAAAACCATTAAACCTACAACTCGACAGAAAACAAAAAAAACATGCCTTCCTTCAAACACAAACTCTCAGTATGGAGCAGTACAGTAGGGTACGGTTCCGTTATACGGATCCGTATGGTACGGACTGTACCCTAAAAAATTTTAAAAATTTTCAAAAAAAAATTCTCAAAACCTAGTCGTGTTTACTATCAAAATTCACAGAAACAGCGTCCAGAGCACAAAAATGAAGTCCGTTTTTGTCTAGGATGCAACCTGCAACACTTAATCACCAAAACTTCATAAAAGTTGTTAGAAAAACAAAGATTTTGACAAGAAACCTTCACAAAATGACGAGTAGATTCGGGACGGTGGGCGCCAAAATGTGAGGGGGAAAATAGGTTAATCAAATCAATGAAAACAAAACCCAAACATCAATGGAAGTTGAAAGAAAAGAAGATTAAAACAAGCACAAATGATACACTTACAACCTTTTTACCTATCGTTTTCCATTGCTCGCCTATCTATTCTTGATCTTGATGGTGAAGCCCTCATAAGCATTTTTGCTCCCTTGCTTGTTGAAGATGACAAAGACAGAATGGCTATGATATTTGTGTGTTTGAAGATGAGCTCCAAGCACACTAACAAATTGATATGAAGTGCTCTGAAGTGTTAAGAAGTGTTAAGAAGTGCTATGAAGTGCCAATGGCGCGCTAGATTTCCTACAGCATAAGTTTACTCAAACGATGGATTTTGAAATGAAGTGAAGAATGTTGTATTTATAGAAGAGAGTGATGAAAGATCAATGGTTGAGAAGAAAAGGAAAGATCGACGGAGGAAGCTTGTTGAGGAACGTGCATCCAATAGAAAAAGGACACATGTCATTCCAAAAGCAGTCATGTTGAGTTAACTCCTCTCTTGATGAGGATAGGATTTGATTTTCTCTATTTTAAGAAAAGATTTGCTTTAAAACTGTTTTTACCTTTTGTAACTCAGAGTTTTGCTTTTGTGACAAGAGGAAAGTTATTTTTAGGAAGATAAGAACGACTTTTCGAATAGAAGAAAGCATAAATAAATAAAAAGGAATTTATTTATTTATTTTTGTAGATAAGTGAGAAGAATAAATAAAATATAAAAATATATTTTATTTTGTGAGGATTCTAGATTTTATTTAAATAAAATTTGCATTTTATTTAAATTTGGAAGAATAAGAGATTTTAATTAAATAATTAAAATTATTTAATTATTTTAGAAGAATGAAGTTGGTGTAAGTGATTTTTAATTAATTAAATAAAATGTAATTTATTTAATTAAATGAGAATGGATGAATCAAATAAATAAATAAATGTATTTATTTATTGATAGAGGAATATGGTGATGAAATAAATATTTAAAATATTTATTTAAGTAGAGTCATGTCATTTTTAGGTGTATACATATACTATATCTATTACATATAGGTATGTGTTATTTATCATCTTATGTCAGCTTTTGGCCTCCGCATAGTGTATGCGCCAACTTCCGGTTGGCTCTACTCTATGCCTTGCACCCTACTAACACATACCTTGCGGTGAGGACACGTAAATGCCTTTTCCCCAATGGAGTCATGTTTTCTGGGTAAGTTTTGTTTGCTATATAGCTCATGATATCTCTATACCAATATGAAGTGTATTTCTCAAGATCGATCGCGTAAATCTCTTTGTTTGCTATATAGCTCACGATATCTCTATACTAATATGAAGCGGTGTATTTCTTAAGATCAATCGCATAAATCTCTTTGTCAGGGAAGTCTTTGTTTATGGGCTCCTCTTGAGGATTCGAGTTGTCTGCCAACCAATCTACTATTACTTGTCCTTTGATTGATTTTTGATTGACGTATGTTAGTTCAAACTCGCTTAATAATGTCACAAATCTCTCTGCCCTTCTTGACAACATTGGTTAGTTTAGGAACCTTCTCAATTGTTCAGATTGTACAATGACTCTAGTTTCTTGGTTTAACATGTAATGTCATAGTCTCTAAATTGTGAAAACTATGGCCAAACACTCTTTTTTAGCTTGAGTGTAGTTTTTCTCATACTCCAACAAGGTTTGACTTATGAAGTATATTGCTCTTTCTCTTCCATCATCATCTTCTTGAGATAGAAATGTTGGTGGCCCTAAAATATAAGATGAAAGGCTTACCATGCCTTGGTGGCATTAATGTGAGTGAAGCCAACAAGATTTTCTTCACTTGCTCAAACGCATTTTGACAATCTACAGGTCCAAGCTATGCCAACTTAGTTGACTAAATGGGTGAATTTTGAAAGTCATATCCGATATGAAATGCCTGATCACACCCAATTGTCCCAAGAAAGTCCTTACTATTGTCTCACTAGTCGGTGGAGTGGCATTTAGAACTGCTTTAACTTTGGCTGGATCCACATCTATTCCTCTTCGCAAAACAATGAAACCCAACAACTTGCCTATTGTAACCCCGAAAACACACTTCTCAGGATTTAGTTTTACTTTGTACTCTTGTAGTCTATTGAAAATTTTGTGAAGATTCTCTACATGTGTTGATCTTTGTTTAGATTTAGCCAAGAGATCATCAACATACATTTCCACTATTTTGTGAATGTAATCATGGAAGATGTGTATCATTGCTCTTTGATAGGTAGCCCCCACATTTTTCAACCCAAATGGCATAACCAAATAACAGAAGGTTCCCCAAGGGGTTGTGAATGTCATCTTGTTCTAATCTGCTTCTGAGATCTTGATTTGGTTGTATCCTGAGAACCCATCCATGACGGAGAGCACTTCATACCCTATGGTCGAATCAACAATTTGATCGATGGATGGTAAGGGGAAGTCATCTTTTGGACAAGCTTGATTTATGTCCCTAAAATCAAGACATATTCAAATTTTTCCATTATTTTTTAAAACCGAGACAATGTTTGATACCTAATTTGAATAGTCTACTGGTTTGATAAAACCTACATTCAACAATTTCTTCAATTCTTCCTTTACCATCTCAGCTACCTAAGGTTTTATGGGCCTCAATTTTTCCTTTATGGATTTTGTGTCAAGCTTCGTTACTAAATTGTGCACCATGATTTTTGGGTCTAAACCAGGCATGTCCAAATATGTCCAAGCAAAGGCATCAAAGTATTAAATAAGAAACTCAGTGTGTTCTTCCCATTCTTCATCATTTAACTCTCCTCCCAATTTCATCATTCTTGGATTTTCAGGGGTTCCTACATTGACATTGATGGTGTCACCTGTTAGTGATGGATGTCCTTTGAATTTTTGAGGCACAGGTGGTAAGTCTGAATTTCTATCAACTTGGAGGATTTCTTTCTCATTTCCAAAATAATCATTTGGATGAGGAAGAAGCATGTATCCTTTCTTATGGTACACTTTTGGGAGCCCATGATAAGCGTGTAAATACTCTAGGATGGCTTCATCATTCTCAACATAATCTCAGGTTGTATTTTCCATTCAATCTACGGTGTAGTCTGAAATGTTTGGTAATTCTTTACTTTCCAATAGTGGTTCTCCTCAGATTGACACAATGAATTATGAATTCTAGAGTTGAGCATGGGGTGAGAATAGGGCAGCTGAGGTGGCCATTGAGTCTACGACTTGGTTTTCTTCCCTGGGTATGGCTCTTATGTAGAAGAAGTCAAAGAATTGGATCAACTTTCTAATGGTTTCTTTGTATGGTTGTAGTCGTTCTAATTTTTTTTCGTAGTTTTCTGCGACTTGGTTGATTACAAGCAAGGAGTCCCTAAAGGTAGAGATCTTCTTGATTCCCATTCTCATGGCTAGCATAACCCCTAAGGACAAGGCTTCATACTCAGCAATGTTGTTTGTGCAGAAGAAGTCAAGTCTAAATGCAAAAGGGAGAACTTTCCCCACTGGTGAGGTGAAAATTATTCCTTCCCCTGCCCCCATTTCACAAAATGCTATGTCAAAGTGGAGAGTCCATAAATCTTGAATGTCTTGTTATTTTGATGATTCTCCAAACTCATAAGTTGATTTTCTCTTTTCTTCCTTCTCTTCCCCTTCTTCAATGATTTCTGTTGTCCCAATCGAGAGATTTTGATGTCATAATCATTCGTGCAAGGAATGGCTACTAAGCTGAATGGAGCATGAGACTTTGTGGTGTGGGGATCAAAGGGGAATTCTTTGAAGTGATCCATATTTTGATATGACATGTCGAGACTATTTGTGATTAGCTGAGGAATTTGTACTTCTTTCATTGTTCTCTCTTGCATGCTTGACTTTTTATCCTTTTCTTCCTGCTCCTTCCTATAGACACCGAAAGGATCAGGATCAACCTTTATGATATGTGTTTTTCCCAAGTGATGAAAGTGGATTTCTTGAAACAAGGTGGAGGTGACAACCTTCATCTCACAAACCTAAGGTCTTCCAAGGATCATGGTGTAATTGGTTTCCTTGTTGATGATATAGAAGTCTGTTGGAACTGTCTTCAATGTTAAAGTAAGTGGCAAACTAATTTTCCCAATTGTTTGGATGTCTTGACTATCGTATATCCTCAAGGTGGCATTTTGTTGTTTGATGCCTATTTTACTATATCCCATTCTTCGTGGGAAGGAAATTGGTAAGAGGTTGACCACTGATCCTTCATCTACTATCACTCTCTTTATGATGACCTTTTCGACCTAAACTTGTATATATAATGGTGAATCTTTGTTCTTATTTCCCTACTCCTTCAAAAGTCTTGCAATGTCGAATGTAAGAGGGGTCGGTTCTTCTTGTGTTGAGCATCCCACTTCCAATACTTCCAAGAAGGTTTTTTGGTGTGAAGCAAAATTTTTTAACAGGTTTACTACTTGCGAGAAAACACTTTCTGTTTGGTTTGTTTGTTCTATTTATCGGATCACAAATACTTCTTGATTTAGTTCCACATGATTCAAACTCCTTTGATCGATATTCCCTTCTCTGTTTTGAGACTCTTTCTCCTTTCTTTAGGATTGTAAGAAGACAAGGAACTTTTTTTATTTCTCAGGGGTAAGCTTTGAAATATCTTTGTTGTACCCATAACAGGTCTTCGTGTCATGCCCTTTTGTTCCATGGAACCAACAGTATGTATCAAGATTGTAAGAGAAATGATTTCACCCCTTATTTGCTTTTTGGCATCATTTATCATTATTGGACGCACTTCTTATAACATTGATGTCTTTATCTATTGAGATTTTGGAGGCATTCTTCTCAGTCCCTTTTGAGACTTTGATTTTTCCATTCATGTCTTATATTCTTTGGCCACTATCAATGGCTGCTTGGTCAATTCGTAAGGAACTTTCCAAAGCTTCTTCATAAAACTTGTAAGGCAGTTTTTGACTTCTTTCCTTGTATCCCTATTCAAAGCATGTAGGAAGAGATCACACTATTGATAGTAAGGAATACTAAGAAGGGGGGTGAATCAGTATTCCACAAAACCACTTCTTAACAAGTTTATTAATCCAATTTCCAAAATTAATAATATGAAAGCAGAATAAACATAGGAACAGCAACCCCAAAGACATAACACATAAACACCAGGATTTTTACGTGGAAAACCCAAAAAGGAAAAAAACATGGTGAGTGTTAGCTCACAATATATTAATATAGCACAATACCGGATTACAAGAAGGCTCACTGCCCAAAGAAATGCTCACTACCTAGAGAAAGAAAGAAGAAGGAAGAATGGCTCACTGCCAAGTTGAACTACTCAAACTGCATCTATACATGCATGGTTATAGCTCCAATGAAGCATAGAAATACTGTCTCAAAACTTTTCATCTCTTACTACTCTATTTTCACTACTCTGCTTTTACATGGGAATAAGATCTCTCTTCTTTTGCTCTTTTTGCATCCACAAGATTGCCTTCCTCTGTATGTCACACATGTGTATATATCACATTCACATCACACCATCCAAACACTGACTTCAATCCCTTATATATATCTGCAACCCTTGAAACCTTCATATTAGGTCAGCCTAATAAAGTGAAGTATGCACTCATACCTTAAGTAGCTTGTCGGCCAAATTCATTTACCAAAACTCCCAGTGGACTCAAACAACACTTGAATTGTATTCACATATGTAGGCCTTAACTATTGAACAACTCAGAATTAAGTTCTAAACAATAGAACTTACCGCATACAATTCAAACTTATCATGTCGGCCTCTAACTTAGACTACCACTGATTCAATTCATCTGTCAGACTACATATTTTATTGCAGACCACAAGACTTGCTCAAAATCATGTCAAAGACTCCTCAGACATCACAAACCATACCTTCAGAACTGCAAGGCAAAATATCCTTTAGCAGCAAAATGCGGACCATCAAAACTTAGACTCTATCACAATCAAACTTTGTCTAACAGTGTAGCGATACTCAACGGCTTGTAACTATCTTTCCGGTGGACTTCAAAACCTACAACTCTGGATTTAGACACTGCATACAAGTGTTTACAACACCTCAAAATCACATATCAAGATATGTAACACCAAAGGAATGCGCATCAAAACAACTAAGTGTACTGCTCTAAATAGCACTGTATTCTGTTCTACTAGACTTAGGCCATTTGAAGATATACTTCTGGAACTGTTCAAAAGCTGAAACCTTGAATATAAGATCAGCTAAGAGTTAGGAACATCATACTAGAACCACAAAACTTGGTCTTGAACCATGGACCAATGTCAATCCAAACACTGTTATTTTGTCGCTACTTCTGTACAATGCCAATACTTAGCCAATATGACTAGGTCTTCTTCACCGGACCAAAAACTCTGCTCCAACCTTGGTCCTTTTCTTGTTGCCATCAATGACAACACTTAGTTATTCAACATTGCAATGTCTCTTGCTAACACACACAATTTGTGGTGATCCATATTCGGAGCACTTGTTGAAGAATAGAGAACTTGTCTCCATCGAGTGATGAAATGGGCCACCGACTTCTTAGGTTCTTATTTCATGGTAAAAAATTCTCGGATCCCTGTCTTTACGAATTTGTTCATGTCGAAAGCCATGAAAAACTCTCCTATCAACTATCTAAACAAGTGTATCGAGGCCTTTGGCAGGTGATAATACCAATCCAAGTCTATTCCTTCTAGTGTCTTTGGGAAGATTTTTGTGACAACCCCATTCCAATGGAGGTGTTCTCTTGTAACAGTTGTATATGCCTTGATGTGTGAGTTAGGGTTTCCTTCTCCTTTGAACTTTGGGAGATCTAGTAATGGTCATGGTAACAAAAAACTTCTTATAGCCATATCGATGACTCTTTTAAATACTCCAAGTATGTGCCCAAGAAGGCACTGTGTGATTGTGGAGTTGATAGCATTAACCCCACGGGTGGGCTTTAATAACCCAATGTCATTGCTTGATTTACTTGATTTCCTTGTATTGCTTGAGAGTTTTGAATGGGAGGATTCCCATTTGGGAACATGTCATTACTCCCATTTCGTGAGTAGTAGTTGAGGTAAAGAGGATTCTGAGATGCCCCTGGTTTTGTTCAATTCTAACATGTTCATGCAATTTCTATCTTCTCTCTAGGAGGTGTTGTTCTACTTCTAGAGTCCTAATTCTCTACACCAACATTGCAATGAGATCTTCTAGTGTAGGACCTCTTGGTACTTCCTCATTTCTAGGGATCTCATTTCGAATGTTGTCATGATTTTGTGCTTCTTCTCGCATAGTATTTTCACATTACTCCTCCTATAGAGCCACTTTCAGGGCCTCTTGATCATCCTTGGCTTCTTGTAAATTTCTCTCAAGTCTTCTTATCTCATCATCTAGATGGGTACTTGAATTGCTTGTGGAAGGTTTCTTCATGTGATGGGCTTCTAACCTCATTTGTATTCTTCTTGCTTTATGAGGCATGTTTGGAACTACAGGATTATGTTCCCATGCAAGATTGATGAATGATAGAGAACGTTTAGGTTCTCTTATCTTGTTCATAATTTGAGTCTTCATAGTCATAATAGTTAGAGACTGGTGCATTTGGATCAAGTGGCATGTACTTGTCAAAAGAGGGAGTTTCTGGCTCCCTTGAAGGAATATTTCATAAGTTCAAGTCTGGTTCCATCATATTTGTGGGTGTCGTAAACACGAGAGAATAAATGGAATGAGCGAAGGTGAAGATAACAAGAGTGGAAGAAGTGAAGATGCTCATGGAAGAAAATGTGATGATGACTAAATATTTGAACTTGAAACATAAAATCACTCATCCTAGAAGGATTTGTAACTTCATGTTAGGTTCACCAAAATCTGTACACTCAAAAATGTGACTCGGTAGCCTGGGGCAGTTGAGTCAACTTTGGCAGGCACATGGACCCCTCTCCTTGCCACAAGGTAAACCTCCATGTGACTCTCGCTCTTGTGGAATTAGACAATAAGAGGAGGTGACACACAGGGGCAATCTGGCTTGCTTGAGAGCTAGACTTTGCAGAGAGTGGTCGGTCGATCATGGGGCCTTTCTTGTGTGTTGATTTTGATTTGATGTTCTATGACTGTTGTGGTTGAAATAACTATATGACCTGAAGGGTCACTAGTCACTATTCTTCTGTTTGGATTCTGAAGATTCCAACATTGTGTAGGTTGATGATTATTCTTGTTGATGCTTTTGTTGAGTTGGAGTTGTTCTTTGAATTGTTGGATGCTAACTTGTGTTTGGAATATCCTCAACCTATTTTGTTATTCCTAAATCATTTGTTGATCTTATTTTGTTCTAGGGTGAATTTCCTCAATCTCTTTGAGGATTGCCCTCACCCACTTGCCTCTAAGCCCAGGGCACATTTGTGAGCCCAAACCGAGAGAGAGTTGATTGAGATCTAACCTTGATTTGACTTAGGGTTTGTTTGAGCTAAGGTTTCACTTTGCATTTTGAACTTGTGTTCAAATCAAGGGTTTGACTAATGTTGACCAATGTTGACCTTGTGTTGGAATCAAGGGTTTGTAATCACTTTGTGATGCTAATGTTTTCTGCTTTTTGATTTTTTGGATGCATGCAAGCCTATATGAGTGTAAAACAATATTTTTGTGCTTTTTAAGATCTTTATGGAAATAAAGTGTTTTTTCTAATCTTAGAATTGAAATATGTATGCAATCTAGTATGAAGTTAACTAATGCAATATGATCTATGTTTTTGTTTGATTTTCTAAATATTTGCAAAAATTACTCTAGGAAAATGAAATTGCTTTGAAAACAAACTAATCTAAAGAAGTTTTGAAAGAAAACTAATCTAACAATGCAAATTCTATTTAGCCTATCAAGGAAATTGCAATATTAAATTACTATTCCCAAGAGCAAATTTAGATTTTCTAATTACTACATAAAAAAAGCACTAAAAAACCTAGAATATGAGACGTGTGATCCTCCACTACCCTCAGAAATCCTTGTGTCAACAACCTCTTTGTCCTCTTGTGGTAGTGGCGATATCCTCTTGGCAACAACAGGAAAGGGAATGCAAAAAGAGCTTTTGAAAGCTTGAACGTGAGCTCAATGTGAGCTTGTAAACATTGTGGCTTGCAATTTGGGCAGTGTATCGATGCAATATGAAGCTTTTAAAAAATCTTAGATGAAATAACAATAAAAGAAAAAGGCTCAAATGTCCTGTATGAGCATATGAATTCTAGTTGGAGAGCAAAAAATGTGCAAAAGACTGGATGCACAAATGAAATTACCCCCTTTGTGCTTGAGGGAGGGGGTATTTATAGGTTGAAAGAGGATAAGAGAGGTGGGAGAGGATGGAGAGTTAACTTCCTTGATTGGAGAGTTAACTCAGAAGACCAAGGAGTGATCTGAGCTAATTAGGGAGTGATCAAGCCAATATAGCTTATCACTAAAAAAGAAATGGAGTTAACAAGAATGCATGAGTTGACAAGTTGAGATAAAAAGGAGCTAATTATGCATGCTTTGAAGCTTGGAATAGCTAACTCTATGTTTAGACCAAAAACTCATTCAAACAGGAAGAAAAATGGGTCAAAACGGAACTTTTTTGAGTCAAAAACTTGAGTTCTTTTGTGGCTGGAAAAATGATAGGGTCGCCCATGGGTCACCTCTTTCACCAGTTCTAGTCGCCCAAGGGCGACCCATGGGTTACCCACAAAGGGGAGGTCCTGGGCTGACAAACGAGGTTGGAGATTGTTAGTTAGGGGAAAAGGAGGTGGATTGCCTTTGGAAACTAGTCAAAAGGGGGTCAAAATCCAAATATCCACTTGTAAAAGTCAAATCTCCTGGGGGAGATCTTGAAATAATAGGGGGAGATTTGTACTAGTTGATCGAAATTGAAAACTGAAAGTTGGAGATGGCTTGGGAGGTCCTCTAGAGGCTCCTAGGGGTGGGAATGGATGAAAAACACTAGGGAAAGGTCAAATCACAACAATAAGATGAATACAAGGCATAGGAACAAAGTCGCAAGCACATGAAATGAAAAATGAACAAGTGTCAAAAAGCATCGAAAGTGGGAAGAAGGTTACCATGACAAAGGGGAAACAACAAGAGGAGGAAAAACCCAAATGCTACCAAGAGAATTACTACTGAGAGGGCATTATTTCATGCTTACATGTATGTGACAAGGATTGTGAGTCTTCATCAGGGTCCTCATGGAAGTTGTGCATGATTTTGGTGCTTACATTACTACACATTGAATAAGATTAAAAAAAAAGTATTGAATTGCCTCAAATTTCCCGAAGGCTTGTGTTATGGTTTTGGAAAGGTTATGGTGATTTGATTTTTAGGTTATGTTTTTCTTTTGAAGGTGGGAGATTTGTGTGAGAAGTAGATGGCTATCCAAAAATCTAAGAGGACGTTTTAGCTAGTGTGCTCAAGCTTTGACTCATAGAGAAGATTGAAACTAGGATGAGCTATATTGTATATCCAAATAATGTAGGAGCATCTTGGGGATAAAGAAATCTTGCATTACCCAAAAAGAATTGGTACTCCTCTTTGATCATTTGGATGTGTTTGAGATCAAATGAAGGCTTCTAAGGATGCCTGCAATTTCCTATTAATCAAAACCATTTTTCTAAGTATCTTAATCAGTAGATCAAAGCACATATTTACCCAAAAAAGGAGATGCGTGTAATGAACAGAGTGTCTTACTCTTTCATACATTTATAAAATAGAGTGGCTCTCTTATATATGTTCATTAGTCAAAGTGTCTCACTCCATCACGCATTTAATAGGCAGAGTGCCTCACTCTCTCAAGCTTTCCTTAGGCAAAGAGGCTCACTCTATCATGCCAACATTAATACATGTGTCACATGTAACTCATCCTTACTAGAATTAGGATGAGTTATATGCTTCAACTCAAATATATGATTTTTTTGTTGAGTTGGGAGTTCTAACTCAGATGCATAATAATTTGGTTTGAGATAATTGTCCTAGCCCAATCTATCAATGTTTTTACCATGATTAAATGCATTGTGACATCATCATGCTATACAATATACATGTGTCACATGTAAATTAGCATTGATCCTTACCAATTAGGATGAGTTATATGCTTCAACTCAAATACATTAGTTTTTTGTTGAATTAGGAGTTCTAACTCAAATGCATAATAATTTAGTTTGAGCTGATTGTCCTAGTCCAATCTTCCAATGTTTTTACCATGATTAAAGGCATTGTTCATGGAACCCATAATCAACTTAAGTTAGAGTAGGTAACTCCAATTTAATTCTCATCCACTTGAGTTGAAATTCTTAAATCAGTAGGCTACTCATCCATTGGAGTTGTGTCCCACAACTTAGGATGATTAGGAGGATCAATGTTTGTTTTTCCATTTCTTCATTTTAGTTGATCCCATAGATATCTTGGTCTAGGTTAGGGTCCACAATTTATTTGTTTGGGAATGTTATTCCATTGAACCCTAATTTTTGTTTAGTCCCACACTAGGTTCTAAATCAAGGATTCAATGATGCCCTTAAGTGAACTATCAAGATTCAAAACCAATTCAATACAATTCTTAGGTTTAGCTTTAACAAAACAATCACAACCTTTGCTCATATTTTCTAAAACAATCAATATCATATCTCTTATCATATTTTAATCAGTTAGCTAGATAAGAAACTATACAATTCATGCTTGACCTTTGATCAAAGGTTAACAAATAAGGAGTTTCAAATAATACCCTCAAGGAATATCATTATGACACCCTTTTCCCAAAATTTATGCATTCCCAAATTCATAGAGAAAAGATCACAATCTATGTTAACATAGCAATGTTAATCCCAATCCCTTACAAAGGTTCTTTTTGAATTTAACCAATTGGATTTACATATAGTCCTTTAAGAACTGAAAAACATAATTCTTTACATCTTTCTTCATGTCTATAATGCTATATAGGAAGTACAAATTACATGCATCCAAAAAAGTTACAAATCTCAGTCATCCATTAACAAAAGATATTAGATTTAAGTTATACACACTACCACTATCATACATGATCACAATTCCCTGTTACCAGACCAATAACCAAAAGATATTGTTATTTAGTAATATGTAATTAATTAGGGATTAATATACATACTAAGATAGACATCAAAATCACATATCATACTATATTGTCATTGACAATGCTTCCTATAGAACACAATAACCTAATGTAAGGATGATATCCACTCTTTCTTATGCATTTATGACCCCCAAATTACCTTAACCAATCTCCCAGTCTCATAGAACTAGTAAAGCATACTTTATTAAATATATGGTAACAATTAGGGTTCAGTTGCATGACAAAATCACTACAAGTTTTATTGTATAGTCCCTGTGCTAGTAGGACATAATACCGCTACAAGATTAAACCCTTAATTCATTCCTCGTCTCTTTGGAGAAGATTGAATACACCAATTACAACTGCCAGGACATATTCAACACCCTCAACATTGAAACCATACAATGTCAATTAAACACAAATGAACTAGGGTTAAGTCCAAACATTGTTTCCTACACAGTTAAACACATCACTGTTTACATCCAGTGATACGATTCAACTCATGTTTCCATTGTCAAGTAACATGGCTCATTCCCTTCAATTTTTTCACATAATCAAAATCAAGATGGTGGAATATATACTACTTACAAGTGAGCATCGAGTGCTTATTATAATTGCCCTAGAAAATCTCTTAAAACACATTGACCCCAATATTACAAAGGTACATCTACAAGGACATCTTTTAGCATTATAAGAGTAAATTGCACAAATCAAGGTCACTAGATCCTTTCATGTTTGTGATGTTCACTTAAAGATTATTGTTGTCGATGAGGATTGCACCCTTATGCAAAGTTGTGAAACTCTGCAATCCTTCAAAACATGGGGACAAACTCAGGTTGTGGGTGACCTATATTGAGTTTGAACCTCCAGATTATGGGCTGGTTCCCTTTAAATGTTCAATTTGAAACTATGATTTTTGATCTGGAAAAGGGTAAGAAGGAATCTCTAAGGTAATAAAACTGTAAAATTTTGGTGATGCACCTAGTAATGATGGAAAATTTGCAAATCTGATTCACAATAGACTTCAGAAATCTTACCCAAACAATCCCCTTTTGACACAATAATCACAAAAATATTTCTAAGGAAGGCTGGAAAAACTATTCTTTATGAAGGAAAAGGACTCTTCACAACATGAAAGAAAGGATTTTAGTAACACAATCTCAGACCTGTGATATCAATATGCTTAACACTTGCAAGTAAGAATGAGACAACAATTTTAAAGGTTTCGATATTAAAACACGTTAAAATTTCATCAAATCATCCATACAAATAAAATCAATGGAAAGCCAAACACTTGATTTCAATGAAAACTAAAGGAAAATATTACGAGTAACAAGAAAAATGGAACCTGTAACCTATTGTAATCTCTATAAAATCTGTAATCAATGAGTTACAAAACCTCTTTCTCTCTCAAAGTGTAAAGAGCAAAAAGGTAAGAACTAGCAAAACCTAAGTTTTGCTTTACAATATATAGCTTGCTCTCTCCAAGAGGCATGAAAAATAGAACTGCAGCTAACTGCCTCTCTAAAAATAATCTCTCCAAAGTAATCCACGAGCAAACCAAGAAATCCCTAAAATAAGGGTCCAAACTGCCACAATTTGAGCAAAAATGGCTCTAAGTTGATCCCCTCCATATGTTTGACCAAAAAGCTGACCAAAACTCCTTAAATCTCTTCCCATATCATGCAAAAAGTCCCTCAATGGCCTCAGTTAACTCAACTCATCAATTTGCATGATTTTGCATTTGCAAAATTGATGTGAGTGAATAATAAAGTAATTAGGATAATTGCTTTACTATTACTTACAATTTGCATTATTTTATGATTTTACAACTTGTGAAAAATAATAAAGTAATTTGTAGAATATTACTTTATTATTCACTTACATTGATTTAGTTGTAAAAAACATGCATGATGAAAGAGAAAATAATCACCTTATCTCTCCAAATACACTTGCCTAATTTGCATGATTTGAGCAAAAAATAGGACTTAAGAGAAAACAAAATCTAGATAGTGTGGCTATACACATCGCTACACATGTTGGTGTCTAGTTAGACACATGGAACATCAACAACCACATGTTATGCTTCGATACACATGTGCCACCTAATGACATTTGTACTGCAAAACATGATCATATAATTGGCACTATATGCGTCTGACACATGGTGATTTCCACGTACGCCACATGCCACAATGATCTAGTTGGCACCATACAAGTTTGAGTACATTTGTTCTCATCCCATCCATATAAGAAATGCACCATACATGTTGGATACTTGTCAACATCTACATGGAGCATAACTGATGGTATTCTTGAACAAATGCCTACTTTGTATATTTTGTAGAGTAAAAGAGGTATAACAAATTTCTATCTTACCTCTCTGTATATTTCCTTTGTTCATTTTGAATAGAAGTGACATATATATTAGAACCCTTCTATATTTGAATGTGTTTTAGTTTACATATCTATTTTCCTTTATGTATTCTATGATCTTATTACATTAATAGATAATATAGGATTGTCCCTCAATTCACCTTGGGAATTAGATTAAATAACATCTGAAGTTGACTATAAATTAACAACATGGTGAGTATTTTGTTGATTTTCTTGCTTATTTTCACCCTTTTGAAAACTAAATTTTCCTATTGAAATTTTGAAGGATGAGATCCATATTTAAGTGCATTAGACTTAAGAAGTTTCAATTCAATTTTTCTTACATTTGCACACAAATCCATGGAAGAATAATAGTTGTTTAGGTACATTGTCTCTTGGATAGTAGGTAATAAGCCCTTAACAAATATTCTTTGTAATTCATCATTAGGAATTTGATAGTGTATCTTTGTTGACAAAGTTTGAAATCCAATAACATAATCATGATTACACTCATTTGATCCTTTTTTACATCCTACTAAATCTAAAATTGTAACCTTTAAACTTGTTAGGACTTCCCTGAATTTGCTTAATCCTATTCGGTTTGATGCTCTCCTTTTCCTTCAATCTATCTTGGAACCTATACTTTCGCCAAAATGTTGTAACATCCAATCTCTAGAATATATATCATGGCCATTGTGAAACAATCTTGACTATTTTTTACTATATGAGTGTTTTTGTTTATTACCGTTGTCTCACAAGTTAATTGAATATCTTTTGCGGTTATGCAGGAACAAGAGGAATGAAATATGGCACATACTGCATTCCCACAAAGCATAAAAGAACATGTTGCATCTTGGTGGTAGGAAGCAGTTGATATGAAGAAGCTACTGCTACCCCATGGATGGTTCATCTCATGCTTGTGGCTTGGTGGTGTTCGGGTGCAAATAGTCTCTTCCCGCAGTCCCACGGAGGTTTGAAAAGTAACTGACAGCATTGTGGTAATAACATTAGGAGGTATCACTTACCGCGTCCTTCCAATAGTTTCAACTAAGGCCCACGGTAGAGCGGCAAGAGGAGAATGTAATGGGTTTTCACCCCGCCATCCCATGATGGTCATTCATAACATTTGTGGGTGGGCAGTAAACAGAAGGACATCAGGTAATAATTTCCCGCAGTCCTACAGGGGTCAATCTAAGCATTTGCGGTCTGGTGGTAAAGGATGAGATAGAAGTGTAGTGGTTTTCACCCTTGTTATCCCATAGTCAGTCTGGGTGAGCCTTGCGGCGACGCAGTAAAAGAAATAAATGGCAAGCACATTCAATGTAGGGTCACGATTATCGAGAATTGCTATCAAATCTTGATATGCATACCTAGTCATCAGATCAAATCAAATCAATGGCCAATATTTGAAAGGAATTGAATGCTAAGATTTCATGATCTCATGGCATGAACCAGAGTAATGGTGATATGATGAACTCCTTGGCTAAATAAGATTCAAAGATTTCTTGGCATTTGCTCATTTCAGAGAATTCAGACGTAACTTGAAGAAGGTGCAACTCAGCTCAGTGTGTTTCCTGCAAACTGCAATTGACCGGCTAAGTTCATTCTTGCACTCTCTGATTAGAAGTTGGCATATATTTCACTCTTTTTTTGAGTTACTGGTACAGTAAGTTGAATTTTGAAAAACCCTAGCCTGTTCAAGTCATTAAACATGGCACCCAGGAGGTTTGAGTCTACTAGTAAAGGTAATGAGCTTATAGTTCTCAAGAAAAGACCACTGCAACAAACTCTGCTAGAAGTATTGCCTCAGTCCATAGACAAGGGTCCAAAGAAGATGTTCAGAGATGCATCAGAAGGGTGTCAGGATGCTACAATCCCTATCTCCGGGTGGGATTTGTTTTGGTATTTTTGTGCAAAAAAGGATGGCAAGGGACCAGTGGGAAATCCATGGAAATTAGATTTGGCAAAGTTGGTGGTGCCCAATGTATTTGTGGATGTGGAATTGATTAGGGCACTAGCACAATATTACCATCCTACCACTAAAATAGTCAGAATGCCAAATGGATTTCCATTGGTGATAGTAGACAAGAATGCAATTGTTGACTATTTTATGTTGAACAAGCAAGCTCTCACTCAAGTGGATTTGCAAAGAAGTGAATGAGATTACACAAGCCTGAGGAAAACACTTAGGAGAGATGAATTGCCAATATATATGAGAAGGGGGGCCAACAACAGAAAAATATCTTCATAGAAAAATACCTGCACATGAACGACATACATATATTAGACGTATGGTATAAGAATTTTATTGATTAATAAACACATGTATATATTCGTAATAAACTATGAATTAATAGATTAATGATCACTACCGCTTCTTGTTTGAGTTAAAGAAATACCTACTCACAATGAATTGGTAGAACATAAGGCTCCTTATCCTCTAGTAGGAAACATGAGGAATCCATAGAAAACAATCCACTATGGGTATCATGTCTGCATGTCCTCTCAAATGCTTCATACCATCTACACTTAAAAATACAACATTTAAAAGAGCGGTAATCCAACTCAATAATTTCTTGTATTTTCCCAACATATTGTAGATTCCCTTCAATTATATTCTTATCTTTTGAGCTTGATCGACTGGATTGCTTAAAGTCAACCATGATGCCACGATTGAAGGATCATCTCTTTACATCTACACTTTCTACATGATAATGTCAACCATATGCCCACATTGTTGGATATTTCCTCGCCTATGAAAGACCATTTATTTCAGTGAAAACAAATATAAGATGAATATTAAAATAGCTAATAGTGTCAAAACTATAAGGAAACGACATTTTGTAAAATTCCAACTGTGCCCTTCTTTCACATCCTCTAAACATGTTGATTTCATCTTCTATTTGATTTTGAATTTGTTCAGTAACCCATTCTAGTGTGCAATCTTTGCCCCATTCCTCAAGCAGATCAGTGGGAAGTGGAGTATTCCTTGGGTTCTATCTCTTAAACTGTCTCCTTGCTTCTAACATTTCTCTCTTTTTATCATACAGATCAATCCATTTGTTCATAAATTCCATGTGGTACAAAATGAACTTGTTGAGTATAGCACTTTCATGTACACCTATTACATGTCAACATGTTTATTTCAAACTCCAAATGTGATGTTTTTAATTTGACAAATAAATTATAGAGTAATTAATGATTGCAAGAAAAAAAACCACACTGATCATGAATTTACTTACTAATTTCTACTTGAACACCATTAGATTGTGGTTTTTCTCCATCAATAATATCTGATGCTCATTCTTCATCCCAAAAGCATGGCCCATCTTCAAAATCCTTACCAAGGAATTCACACAAGAAGAAAAATGCATCATTCAATACATACCCTTCGGCCATGCAACCCTATGGATGTGCCTTTTGTCGGACATGTCTTTTTAGAGTTTTCATATACCTCTCAAAGAAAAACATCCACCTCGTTGACACAACACCCGCCAATTCAATGTAATCGACTACGTGTATAAGTAAATGGACTTGTAGGTCCATGTAACTTGTAGGGAGCTCCTTCTCAAATACACATACAATTTCTGCAATTTCCTTCTTCCATTTTGGCACTTCACATTCGTGGATCTCCTTGGAGGTCACCCACCTAATATAAGAATAGTAAATTAGTATGAATCTTTAGTCAAAAATTAAAATGCAATATAATATCTCTATGTCTCTCACACATGAACATTTCATATAACCACATACCTCGCAAATGCTGACAATTGACTTATGGCATTCCTTAAGTCAACTGTAAGACAGGAATCCCCCCTAATTGCCAATGGCATGATATTCTATCAAGCTCATTTATGAAAAGGTCATTAGTAATTTTTTCTCACACAACAAAATATCAAAATATATTTAGTACTCAATCAATCTTACTAGTAAATGTTAAATAATGATATATAATACCTTCATAAAATTATGAAAATCATGTGTTTTAAATCTTGTGATATGTCCATCAATTGTAAAAGCTTTAGCCAATGATGAACCATAGCCAGTAGGTGTCCTTATTGAATGGATGACATTTTTTAGTTGGTCTAGCTCTTTTTTTTCCAAAATACATGGAGCTTCTGCATATGTTTCATTTTCCCTGTTTGGCCACAAATGTTTTCTATCAATTTTGGTACGCAAAAGAGCAATATCTCTCCTCAAAGACAAGGTGTCCTTCTCTTTGCCTAATATATGTCAAAATATAGAATTTGGGACATTTTTGAAGATGTGCATAGGATCTAATAGGTGAGATATTAATAGATCCTTCCAATAAGGGAGCTCATAAAATATGGATTTCCTTTTCATTCCTTCTGGCATATTAACTACAACTTGTTCTGGTTCTTCAATTGAATCACCCCAATCAAAAAAATCCTCCCAACCTTGCAATTCAACATCTTCATACTTCTTAAGCCAATCACCTGGACCTATAATCATGGGAGGGCCTCTATTTTCAACTTTTCCATCAAATTGATTCTTTAGGTGATTTCTAAACTTATGATCTAGTGGTAGTAAAACCCTGTTGTTTGCATAAATAAATTTATGTAGATCTTTAGAATACCACCCTTGAAATTGTTCTGCACATCTTGGACATGCAAATATCCCCTTTGTTTGAAGCCCTACAATTCAATAAGTAATGTTAATAACATCAAAAAAATAGTATAAACTAAGTATGAAAGTTGGGATGAAAATAAATTATAAGTGTAAATACGTAAATATTTTATCTTACCAGAACAAACACCAAGTCCTAGGAAATCACGAATAGTCCAACATAGCACATCATACAACATGAAGGACCTATTTGATAGGGAACGCGATATGTCATACATTCTTATGCCTTTCCATAGCAGTTGCATCTCATCAATAAAAGGTACAAGATAAACATCCATGTTTTTAACTTGATGCTTTCCTAGAACAATGAGAGTCAGCATAAGGTGCTCCTTTCTAACACTCATCCATGCCAAAATATTGTAAACTATCAATCTAACTGGCCAAACACTATAATTTGAGCTCAGGAAAGAGAATGGGCACACTCCATCAATTGCAAGACCAAACTTGATACTACAGGGTTCATCTTTGAATTTTCTTGGCCATTTTTCCTCTATGTGTTTCATTGCTTTGGAGTCAGCCAGAATTCGCATGAATCCATCTTTACTCCTGTTCTTTGCATGTCAGTTCATCAATTGTGCAAGTGACTTTCAACAAAACATTCGTTGAAGTCTAGGTATAATTGGCATGTGATGTAAAACTTTCTTTGGAACTGTAGGACCTTGTACATCTATACGATATCTCTTCTCTTTGCATACATGGCATTCTACCTTGTTTTGATATTCATCTCTATATAAAATGCAATCATTTTTACATGAATGAATTTTCTTATATTCAATCCACAACTCAACCAACAATAGACGCACCTCTCTACAAGTTGATGGCAACACATTCTCTTCAGGGAATATTTTAGTTTTTAGTGCCCTGTAAGATTGCTAGAGATTAAATCAATTGAATGTTTGACTTATGATGAACATGTTTGATATGTCAATCTATACTAGGACTATTTATATACAATATATGGTTTTAAAATCCACTTAAAGAAATATAAACAAAGTTAATGAATGTTTACGAATTATGTACACCAATTGACAATGCAAAGTAAGAAATAGATTTCAACTCACTTTAGTATGAATCCTTTGTTTGACCAACCAAATAGTGACTTAATTTCTAATAATATTAATGTGCATGTCAGTTTTAAGGTTCTACTTACACCCGATTTGAACATGGGTGTCTTCGCTGCTTGCTTGATGGAGTCTTTCAGGTTGTTATCATCAACATTACTTTGGTGGTAATTACCCCTGCTATCATTGTTACTATCAACCATATGATCATTATTGTCATCATTGTTTCCATCCCCAAAGAAACGTGTAAGCATTTCATTCAGTCCTTTTTCATGCACTTCATTTTCACTATCATGATCATCGTCATTAAGGCTAGGTGGCATGTCATCATTGTATGTGGATCTCATCAGCTCTTCAAATTTCTCAGCTGGTAGTATTCTCTTCAATCTTTTTATTTTCACCCTGGTATTTTTTAAAGGATGGTTTGGATCATCCCGTCCAAATCTTAATAACCTAGTTGGATCTTGGGTATTACTATGTGTTTCATCAACATCTTCTACCTATCAACAAATGCAAGCATTATTTAATGTTTGGCAACAATTGGATAAATCATAAATGTATCAATTTCAAAGAAATATAATCAAATATGGCTTAAAAATAAAAATATAAATTGTATGAACATATATACATCAATTGAATAATGGAACATTATTTTATAGACTACCTTTTTTATACAATAATTTAAATAAAACACAATTTTGAAAACATAGTTTATAAAACATCAGTCCACACTCATTTATTATTCTTTGGTTTTCTGCCCTTAAGAACATCCTTAGGGAGACCTTGTTCTTCCATCTTCTTTCAAGCACTAGTGTGTTTTAAGAAGGGGTAATCAATCAATAAATCATCCGCAATGGTAAGGTCCATAATAGCCTCAACCATTATCAATCTATCAACCTCTCTTTCCATATCTTGATCTTTATCATTTATAACCTCAACAAATTAACAATTCAATCTTACAGTAGGGTCCCTTCCCTTACTACTATTTATAAATCCTACAATATTTTTGTGTGTGTATGCACGTCCATCTATATACATAAGATGACCTCTATTCATTTATTTTCCACTTTCCAATTGGAGATGATATGTATACATATTCTAATTTAGACCATATGCTGACATGCTAGGCTTATATTCTGCTAGCCTTCTCCATTCACCACTATAATATGATGGACCATAATATGGCATTAATCTCCTAGTGGTTTGTTCTGAATTGTTTCTATGTTTAGATCCCACATGTACATTTTGGACAATAAAGAGGCCTAGATTCACTCCATGAATATCGGAGGGTCGTATCATGTAGCTGTATCCCCAAAATTGAAACACCTCATTTACTCTAGGTAGTTGTTGATCACTAGGCCAAGCACAATATAGTCGATGATCAAATGTCTCTTTGTAAATTGATCTCAAACTCAGGGGCAAGTCATCATCTCCATCACATTCATTCTCATAGGGTATGTAGTCCACTTTCCCCTTGTCTTTAAGCAAATTATGCATCTTTAAAATAGTTCTTGTTCTATTGCTTGTTTTCATCAATTCCTCATCTTCCAAGCTGGTATATTGGCACATATTTTTGTTAGATGTATCATCTGATAAATGATCATTGCCCTCTAGGCTGGAAGTCGGTGATCTAGGAAACTTTAAACCAAGAACTTTATCCTGCAAGTATCCATTAAGAAAAAAATTAGTTATTTAAATAATATAAAACAATGTTTAAACGAAGTATACATGTTATTTATATCAAATTGGAAAATTCCTTACCACAATTCCTATTGGATTTGAATCGATTGTAGGAGGCATACTACCAACTGGAAGCTCATCATATATGTAATGCCTTTGTACAATCACTCATTTGAATTGTTTCTTTCCATGACATACAGAACATCCACAAACAACAATTTTCTCAAAGTATTCATCACATGTACTATAGTCCTGACCAACCTCTTGTTCAATGCAATCATGTGTTGTGTCTACAAGGTCCATTGTCATATCCTCTTCCACCCACTATCCTCTACATGATTTAACATTTTTAGGTCCACATCCACATACATATCTTTTTCTTTTTCTAGTTGAACGCTTAGGCTCTGCATTTGCTCCAACTCCATCCAAAATAATCAACAACATGCATTAATTTATGTCAAGATTGGATAATACATTATAAATTTCAATAATACTATGAAAAAAGATGGGTGTATCACAAAATGCCATCAGATCATTTTTTCCTAAGTTAAGTCAAAACTTGAGTACCTGATGTCCTGCTTCGTCCGTTGTGTCCTCATTTGATATGACACGATCTGTTGCCATGGCCTCGTCTGGCCCCTATAATACATGACATAGTAAATAATGTTTAGTACAATTATATCATTTCAATGAATATACTATCCAACACAAAACCTCACTTTAGTCATATATTTAACATATTGATATCATGTTTTGGCCATCATAATTGTCAAACTTTTCCCTTGATCATAGAATCACATTTAATCACCATTGATGTGCATTTTCAACCAATAAATTTGACCTCAAAGGCCTCATGGACAGAAAAATAACTTTATCTTCTCTATGTTGTAGCATTTGTGAATTCATAAACACCTTCCTCCTTTGGTTGAGGTTGCTTTCTCTTCTTACCTCTATTGTATCTATAGATTTCGTTGTCATATCTATTTCCACCCACTTTCTTCTCTGTGATTTAGTAGTTCTACGTCATCCACGTCCTCTATCCATGGCCTCCTCTGGATCCTATAATACACAACAATAATAATAGTCACATAATAGCTGTGCACCTTATTCTTGATTGAAACCTACTTTAGGATGGAATGATGAGATCTAATAGATAAGGGATAAGGAATAGATAAAATAGGGAAACATGATTGCTCCCTTGGAACATATGAAGATGAAGTCAATTTAGGATCAATTTATTTATCAACTTCCAAGAAAATACATCATTTTGCACTGATAGGCGCTAAATTAGGTGCACTTTGTACCACCTTTTGTGCCCCAAAAAGATTACATTCAGGGCTAAAAGTTGGTGCTAAAGTCAATGTTAACTACGCTGACTACTGAATCAAAAAACAAAAAATAAAAACTTCTAGCGTGAATTTAGAGATGAGAGGAGAAAAATGTCACGTGAAGGAAGACAAGAGAAAAAAGGGAATAATGCCACGTGAAGGAATAGATGAGAGGAGGATGCCCTCTGAGGGATCGGCTACAAGCAAGTAGATAAGAAATTTGATTTAGTTTGCGACACCATAGGTAAGGTTGCAATTTGTCTTTTTTGTTCCCACAAATATTTTTGTTTGGATTAAATGGAGAGGATTGTGAAGAAAGGGTTGTGAATATTATTTTGTTTACAGGCGAATCATTCAACTCTCATGTGGTTGCAAAGGAGGAGGGTAAAATTGTAGACATTGCATTATTTCGTCCGCATCCAAGAGTAGTGAACGCATTTTTGAAACCCCAATGCCCCAGTTCGCTTATCATTCCCATCCATCGCTTCCTTCCTAAAAAAGTAGTCAAGTGCTTTCAAGACAAGTCGTTAAACTACATCTGCCCCACTGCAGCCAGGTCTCATGGGAATAGAGGTTGGTCGAGACAATACGAGGAGATAGGGATTTTGAGATGAGGGTAAGCGAACTAAAATTAGGCTCAGAATGATAGATTCCCTCCCAAGGCAGCAATTGATTCATAGGCAATTGTTTCATACTAGCAGTGTGTACTTCATTTGCCTCCATAGACTAGACTAAAATAATTTACCCTAGATCACCTCAAAATGTCAAGCAATAGAGAGAAGAGAGCAAAGGGAGCAGACTCTAGCCACAATGAGGTAATTCATTGTCAATTTATAGATTTGTAAATGTTTCCATTGTTTCTTTGATTTTTAGTTTTTAGTTTTTTATTTCTAAATTTAAAAGAAGAAATTTATTTTATATATATAGGGACATGAGACTAACAAAGATAAAGAGGCATTGGCTTCCATATTGGGGGTAGAGGTAGTGAACAAATTGGATGGTGTGGACTTGACAATGCTTGCCAGATACATAGAAAAATGATTTAGTAAAGCCCCTGAAACATTGCAACCAAATCAACCGTGTCAAAGGGAATCAATTAATTCCCCATCCAGTCCTGGATCAAGCAAAAGATCCAAGAGGAAATCAATAACAATAACCTCTAAGAATGTGGAACAAGGGGCAAAGACTTCCAATGTCCCAGCCACTCCTGGGACACAGACTTCTTTGACCATCGCGCCATGTTTTGCATCTTGCATTGGTACCTACGATACCAAGATAGAATATGATGTGGTTTCAGGGGAACTCTGAATGATAGATGCTAGAAAAACATTTGTGAATAAGTTGAAGGAATCATGCCTTCAACGGTTCAAAGACCATCTACATTTACCATTCTCAAAGATACCCATGCACCTACAAAAAGCAGTTATCCATGACATGGAGACTGAATTTGGCACAGGTTGGTCTGTAAAGAAGATAAAGCTACGAATGTCTCAAAACTGTAAGAGATTTTAGTAAAACCAAACAAAGAAGATAAAAAAAAAATCCCTCCCGAGCTAAGGCTCAAAAAAAGGCCAATTGATGTAAGTGTGAAAGTATGGAAAGAGCTTGTAAAAGCATATGAGAAGTCCGATGCACGGATGAAGTCTGGTGAGGAGAGTATGTAGGTATTTGAATTTGCTCATAAGATTATATCAAATTTATTAAATGATTTTTAAATTTTATTTGTGCATAGTTAAATTGAATTAGTATATGTTTCAGGACAAGGCCTCCAAGGCTAGGCTTGACAAACTTCGTGCCACGCATCACAGTGGCCAGAAAGGTTTGCAAGCCTTGATCTGTACATTTGTAAGTATATTTAATATGTTAAATGATATTTTTTTTATTTCCTAAGAAAAAGTAAATGATTGCATATTAATTAGTTTAACTAGTCCATGTGCCATGTTTTGACAGGAGGAGAAATATGGCTGGCATCCAATGCAATTTGAAAAAGAAATGTTACAAAGCAAAAAGTGGACCGATTTTGTAAATTGGATGGAGAACGAGGTATCAATAGTTGACTTTCAATAACTTAGTTGAATATTGTTGTGTTAATATGTCAATTTCCATTTCTTCTATTGAGTTGTTTATTGATGTGTAGGATGAGTTCTAAAGTGCTTCTCTGTTGGCCCTAGATCCCACTCAATTGTCCCATTATTTGCAACCCTGGACATGGGCACATGTCCTCCTAGTTGCCTTATTGCAGTGTTGAAATTTGAACTTCAGTCACTCTCATTATGAATGCACCTTTTTACCTTTACAGAACAATCCTTGGACATTTTTCACAATAATTTTAATCCACAAAGCTCAACAATTGTAAGGGCAATCATTTATATACAAATGTCAGTTATGTGAACAAGCCACTGAATCATCCACACATTTGTTTATATTGAATTAATGTATAAACAGCAGACCCTTTATTGAATCATTAGGTGATGATAGAACTTATGAAAATGATGAGTCCCTTATCAAAGTCACATCATTGATGTCTTTATCAAAGGCGCATCATTGAATATTCTGACAATTGCAACAATGTAGGGCAATCCTCTATCTTGTGATCAACATCATAATAAGTATACATTGGAAACTTTGTGCAACTACGCGAGGTATGCCCAGGTTCTCCACACTAGTAGCAATAGATTCCTCTATTGCATACTCTACCATGGCCTCCTTGATTTCCTCCATGCTCCATATATTATGGCTCCTAATAGCACAACACCATCTATTGTGGTTGTGACTAGGGTTGCGTGGTTGTGTTTAATTTTGTTTTCCTCTTGCCTTGTGGAGGACTTGTACTACTTTAGGTGGTAGTGTCATGGGCGGATGTGTGACAAACCTTGCACTAGTAATTGATAGGAACATCCTTTCACTTTTGCAGTAATGGACAATTTCATGAGTCTCATGACATATGGTGCAATTAGGTATGTGTTGAGCAAGAGGGAACTATGTGGCATTAATAGATTGAGCTCCCACCACTAGATAGTTTTTAGTTGTATGCCCCTTAGTGTGGCACTTTGTCCATCATAAACCACATTGATTAAGAGTTTCACTTGCAAGTTGTGTTATTTGCGTGACCATTTTTCCATTTGTTCTTTTAGGCATGTAGTAGAATCATATGTTGGGGGCTCCCCTAATTCTTTTAATCTCAACACAACTTTTAAGGCAACTTTTTAATTAGGGAGAGTGAGCTAAACTAGTTCATGTTGGATATGTGCAATTAGCCTACCAATAAATCATTCCTTCTAAATTTCAACATTTTATAGTTGGGTAAATCTTTAACACCAATTCCTTAGAGAGTTGATCATATCTACATATAATCTCTCTCGATTGTTGCCTTATTTCCTTTAATACCACAATATTACGATGCACCATTTTAGGGAAATTGAAATTGGGAAGGAAATCTCTTAGCAGTTTAGTAAGATCATTCTTGGTGCCATTAGGATCATAATGAATATACTAGTCTTGTGCTTGCTTACAAAAAGTGGTTGCAATTAACCTAATCTTGTGGTCATTATCCATAACATTTTGTGTGTGCCATGCTATCTCATATGCTTAAGTTTGACGGGCTAATAATGAACAACAAACCCTTGTTTGCCTGCCTCCTTCTTATGACTGATCCCATTTTGGATTCCTTATGAAGTTAGGGTGATTTGAAGGAAGATCAAAGTTGCACTCCAAGTAGATGTGTGGATAAAGAAGGGCTTAGTAGAATATGGAAACCTTTAGATTTTGTGATTTTTGTTTTTTTTCATTTCAAAACTATTTGTTTTCTTTTTTTTCTGATGAACATTTATTCAGAAGCCCTTTCTTACACCTAAATCTTCAATTTTAAACTCACTTGCATGGAAGATGCATTAAAGGTATCAATTATATATGTTCCATGATTTAAATCCATTATTTTGTGGTTCTCAGTATGACAGAAAGAAGGATGTTGTTGCTTCTTAGACTTGTTGCACACCTTGCACTAGGTCCTCAAGCTGGTGGAATGGTATTCGAGGACACAATGGCTCTCATATCAGATTTTTTTGCAAGGAATCAATTTAAAATGGTCTGAGGCCTAGCTTTCATTCCAACCTAGGATTATGTCGCAATAATGTCATATTACAGTCTTCAGATATGTGTATAGTTTATGTGCATGGTAGTAACCATTTAGTAATAATTCCTCACACACCACACTATAACTGAGATGTGTGAATGCCCTAAAACTATACAGGTTCAGTCCAAACACTATCATAAGATCATGCTTGATAAGATCACGAATACATCATAGTTTAGGTGTGGGTAGGACTTCCTTAGGGTAGGTAGGACTTCCTTAGTGTAGCCCTAACTATGCATTGTAGTAGAATCATTATATTGACCATTCCAAGTTCAGACTAGCAGGGACAATGGAGTTTCAAGACCCTTACTAGCCAAGGGAAGGTTGATATAAGACTTTTGAGGGACCTAGGGTAGTGACAGTCATATAAGACTAGGTTTGTGTTATGTTTGGAACCCATAAAGTCTTGAGGTCTTCTTAGAGGGGTGATATGTGACTAGGGTATGAAGGCTAGGACTTTGTATGTAATCTTAAGCCCTCATTTTGGATTTGTTGGAAGCCTTCTTCACTGATACATAAGGACTGTCAAGACTCCTATGATAGTGCATTAGAGAGGCATTGAAATCATAAAGGAGATAAATGTTATTAGGCCATCACCCATTGGAGAAGGGATTGTCATAAAGAGCATGACAGTGTTACCTTGTCATAGTCACAAAGGGGATAGTCTTTGTGGTGGTAATTATAGTCACTAAGTTTACATCCACCTTCCTAGGGTCTGCAGAAATGCCTGAAGTTGAATATGCCTATTTTAAAGATCTTTCCATGAGTATTTTCCATGCTTTTACCCCCTAATGATCCGAAGATTGAATATAAATGTGTGGAAATTATTGACTAACCTTACTACTATCACAGTCAATTTGCTAACATGCAAGACAGTCATGAGGTTTTTCTTGTTTTATTCAATTTTTATATAATCTTCCTTATTGATAAGATGGGGGTCTACTATTCCCAAATTGTATATGACAACATACCAATGGAGACCTCCCCAATCCTCATCTCAAGTTTCAAATGAACAATGAAATGATGGAGGACAATCATAACTGTCATAATAGTACATTAGTATTTTTTGTCTCAAGGTGGCCCTTGAGACTGCCAAGGGGATGGATATAGAGTTGGGATTATGGTTTTTGTTTAAAATCCTTGTGTCATTGACCTAATATTTATTTGTGGCAAGTATCCCAATAGTCTAAAGATTACAAATTGTTGTCAAGAAGGGATTGTCATAGTTAAGTGTGGTATCGTGATACAATTTCATCTTGGTTGAGTATTGTATAAATCTCAATCTATTTAGAATGCATGGGGGTATTAGGGTGTGGTATCACTATATAGGTAACCATCAAGTGATTTCTTCAACCCAATCTTGGCCTATATAGTACCCAGTGTGAAGAGCAAGATAGTGTTGTCCAAGAACCTTGTTACAGTCACAAATGAGGGTAGTCTTAGTTATTGTAACCATAGTTGGAATCCCTTGTTGTTACCATAACATATGTGACCTAAAACCATGACTCTATGAGTATGAGTTGTTTGAAACTCCTCTGAGAAGATCCCACTATGGGAATGAATCACAATTCAGTGTTAAATAGGATTGTTGTCATTACAAAAATCCTAGGATAGTCATTGTATCCTCTCATTGCCATCATAGAATTAATGCAACTATAGTTTTCAATACCAAAGAGATGGAATTGATGGTAACCATAAGATCTATGTTGACTAGTCTCAATCATCCATCCCTCGATGGTAAAAAATAATGTCCCAAAGGAGATAGTAATGATGATACAAATGCAGACACAAAATAAGACCACTTTATATTATTCTATTTTAGAGGACTATCTCTACATTGCTGGTCCAGATTAAGGAAGACATAATTTAAGAGTTTATTAGATTTGATGGCTACAAGCCATTCATCAAATCCACACAAGGTGGCATGGTCAGGTTTCTAAATGCTTAAGTCCTCCTTTGTTAGACGTTGTAGTTGCAACTGCCCTGTTAGACATGTATGCAAAATGTGGAAGCATAGACAAGGCACATGAACTGTTTGACAAAATGCCTCAAAGAAATGTGGTCTCATGGACTATAATGACTGCAGGATATGCACAAAATGGATTTGTTGAAATGGCTTTAGAAATTTTAAAGCAAATGCAATTGGTTGGTGTAAAGCCAAATTCCACAACCTTTGCCAACATCCTCCCTGCCTATGTCAAAATGGGAGCTTTGGAATAGGGTATGGACATCCATCAAGTTGTAGTTGCAATTGCCCTATTAGACATGTATGCAAAATGTGGAAGCATAGACAAGGCACATGAACTGTTTGACAAAATGCCTCAAAGAAATGTGGTATCATGGATTGCAATGATTGCAGGATATGCACAAAATATGCAATCATAGTTTGATAGAATTCCTTAAAGAGATGTCATCTCATGGGATGCAATGATTACAGGATATGCACAAAATGGATTTTTCAAGGATTGTTTTATGATCTTTACTAACGTTTATTAGAATTGTTGCATGTTTTACATCATTGGAATGACATATTAGCTGTAACTTTATTAAAATTTTATTATGGTATGTGCACTTTGATATGATGTAATATGATTATGGTTTCATTTCATATGTTGTAATATTAGATATATAACAGAAAAATAAATTATTGCATGAAATAAATAATAACTTTTCATTTTAAATGTTTTTTTTACAGAACACGGGTCTTCCAGAAGATCAAGATGATCCTCATGATATAGATCCAGATTATGTTGGTTCTGGTATAGATCACATGGCAGAGGATGATGATGACACAGATACAGAAGACACCGAGGTTGATGATGATGATGATGACGATGATGATGACGACGATGATGATCATGATGATGATGATCACGATGGTGATGATGATGATGAGGCAGTTGCTGGTAGTAGCCAGTGACATTCATGATCATATAGACTACATCATGGATCATTGTTGATATATCATTATGATGCCTCTTTTCATGGTTACTATCATATGTATCATTTTCATGCCTGCAGTACCATATTATTGAGTTGTATCATTTTTACATGTATCATTTTGACTTATATCATTTGGACATGTATCATCTTGACTTGTATCATTTTGAGTTACATAATTTATCATTTTTACTTATATCATTTGTACATGTATCATTTTGACTTATGTCAACTATTAGACATGTATCATTTTGACATGTTATTGATCTACTAGCACATTTGACTTTCACTTGTTTTAGTTATATATGATGATAATCTCATCAGCATTGACTTGTCAATTTATATATATTGAAAGTGGTCAATGATTTTTGGATGGATATTTATTACGTATGATGATTTTAATTTACTGCTCACAATGGATTGTGTCAAATTCAATTAAATTATAGATATTTGACTCACTTGTTTTAATTATAGATGATGATCATGTTATAATAATTATCTTGTTATTTAATCATATGAGTTAAATAATTAAATTACTTACTCTATAATCATATGAGTTATTTAAGAGGCGTGATATATTTAACTAATTAAATTGAAATAAAACAAATTTACTTACTCTATAATCATATGAGTTATTTAAGAGGCATGACATATTTAACTAATTAAATTGAAATAAAACATATTAAATTAATAAATGTAATCAAAATAAGAAGCATTTTTAGAAGCAAAAAAGGAAGCAACAATGGAAGCCAAACTAGAAGCAAACCAAAAGCAATCTTGGAAGCAAAACTTGGTGTTATCTAGGAAGCAAAAATAGAAGCAATTCAGGTAGCAAACAAAGAAGTAATAAGGGAAGCAATTTTAAAAGTAGCAAAAGATGCAATAATAGAAGCCATATTAGAAGCAACAAAAGACGTAAAAATAGAAGCAAAATTGGAAGCAACAAGCAACGTTATATCAAAAGCAAAATTGGAAGCAAAACTGGAAGTAAGACCAAAAGCAAAATTAGAAGCAAAACTAGAAGCAAAATTGGAAGCAAAACCAGAAGCAAACCTAGAAGCAAAACTGGAAGAAAAATTGGATGCAACAAGCAACGTTATATCGGAAGCAAAATTGGAAGCAAAACTAGAAGTAAAATCGGAAGCAAAATGGGAAGCAAAATTGGAAGCAAAAGTGGAAGCAAAACTAGAAGCAAAATTGGAAGAAAAATCGGAAGCAAAATAAGAAGCAAAACTAGAAGTAAAACCAGAAGCAAAAGTGGAAGCAAAACTAGAAGTAAAATTGGAAGCAAAACCAGAAGCAAAACCGGAAGCAAACTTGGAAGCAAACCTGGAAGCAACAAGATCTGGTGCTAAATCTGGCACTAAAGTGAAATGCAGTTTGGCGCCAAGTTTTGCATTGGCAGAAGTGTCCAAATCATGAACTCAAATGCACTAAATTCTGACGCTATTTTAGGCGCTAATTACCTCTTTTGTTGTAGTGCATTATGTCATGAAATCTAAGGATCCCTAATCATCCTTAGGATTAGCATGAGGTGTGACTAAGAGAGGAATAGTATCACTAGTCTTAACCATATCATGCACAATAATAGTAGAAGGAACCTAATGATGGGTAACCATGAATGTTGTTATAGATCTAAAACCTTTATATTAGTTCAATAACCACAAGTACTTTTAATTTGTTACAAATATTTAATCCAAATTTGTTGTCAACTAGAGCTCTTTTAATTTGAATGTCACCATATTTAACTATGACATTTATAATGGTTCATGCTCTTGAACAAATTGGGGAGGAGGTAACTCATGAAATTTGTACAAAAAATTTTAAATCTTTCTCAATGGTGAATTAGTTTAGATCTATAATGCTAACCTCATAAGGAATTACATCAAATGGTACTATTATCATACATCAAATGGTATTATTATCTTAGTTTGAGAGCTTGTTTCTATACATCTCTATATATTTTAGATGAAAACATTAGGTCCCACATCTAAATCTTAGTGGGTATTTGTAATTTCACCTCATACCCCTTAAGTGCATTTCGAGTATGTGATCTCTATTAAATGCATGAAAAGTAGGTATGGGAGTAGATAAAGGTGGCCTACCATGAAAAGTAGGGCATTGTGATGTATAGGCCATATGAACAAGAACAACATGACATGTAGAGAAGGAATTGTATCACTAGTCTTAACCATATGTATCATGTCAACAATGGTAGAAGAAACCTCATGATGAGTAACCATGAATCTTGTTATAGATCTAACCTTTATATCAACAATAACCATGAGTACTATATCAATAATAGGAGCTAGTAGTTGAGTGGCCTATCCTATTGTTGATATAGTACTCATGGTTATAGGATTTAGTCTTGTAACATATTTATACTATATATTGTCAATAATTATTCCACATATAAATCAAAAAACATGATTAAATGCTAATCAATATGGACCCTTAAACAACACTCTTGAATAGGAATGGAAAGAGTACAAACCTTTAATGATCTAAGATCCTCCAAAGCAATGCTTTAATAAATTAGATCCAATTAAATATCTTCCTCATTCATATCAAAGTAATGAAAATTTTGAAGTAGATTAAAAAAAAATTCTTAAGAATTTCTTCCCTCAAATCTTCCAAACTTGTAACTCTACTAAAATCCACCTCTCCCCATTTAAGCACAAAACACTACCTGCATAACAAAAATAAATTAAGAGGCAAATTAAACAATACAATAAAATTAAATAAAATGAAAAGATTTGTGTTTTCTAATTTTATAATTGTATTCCTTTATTTTAATTTAATATGTTTTAAATATTTAATTTTGTAATGTCAGAAAATGTCCCCTTGGGGGCTTTTCCCTCATAAGATTTAGCTCCCAGGTCTTTTACATGCATTTAGGACGTCTTAGTTCATAATTTGGCATCCTGATGGAATGAGCCCTAGGTAACATGACAAATGGGAGATAGGAGGACCCCTTGAGATATACCCTGCCCAAAATTAGGGGGGAGGACTTGGGCGCCCGCGCCATAGTCCTGCCCTATTTTAGGGCAGCCCTAATTTTTGGGTGTCAATTTATGACCATTACTTAGGTCCTTTGCCGACACGGTAAGTTTGAATTACAAAAATATTGGTGGGAGTGCTTGTACTTGCATATATAAGCATGTTTAGGCATTCATTTGTAAACTAGATGATTACTAGCAAGCTATTGTGTTCTTAAGGTGATTCAAGGCTTTCATTGTGTTACAAGAGTAGACTTGTTTTGTTTATGTGTTTGTATTTGCGAATTTGAGCATTCATCTCCTCATGGAATGAAGAGCATCTTCCTCCCATGAGATCTTCACTACAAGGTGATATCATTGTGCTTTTTATCATTGTTTCATTTGGATTTGGCCTCTGCCTCACAAGGGCATGCTCTCTCTATCTGACAAAGGTGTTTGGAAGACTTAAGTGTTCTTTTGGGGATTGACTGAGGCAAGCTCCTAAACACCACAACCCCTAAACCAAGTCTTGTGATTGCAGGTTACAGGTGTCGCATTTGGGAAAGGTGAAGTTGCAGGAAGGATTGGTCGACATCAAGGATTCAGGATCTAAAGAGAAGTAGGACATCGAAGCATTTCCAGGACTTGGGTGCTCACTCTAGTGTCCTCCACAGCTGAGTTCCTAGAAACAGAAGTTATAGGGTTGATCAGTGTTGGAAGGAGGTCCAGATCCTGCAAAGAAACTGGTACCTTGGACTTGGGTGCCCGCTCCAATGTCCCCGACTGTTCCACCTCGAAACCCCGAAAATAGGTATTCTATGATTTGTCATTTCACTTCCGTCTGCAAGAGCATTTTCTATTATTCATCAATTTATTTCTGTATTTGCATAATTAGGGTTTTAATGGTCAATTAAGCATAAGAGAAGAGAAATTGATAATTAAATTCCTTAATCCAAGCTTCTCGACATCTCACAGTGATCTAGGGTATGATAGTGAATTGCCACTCGACCCTAGATCCTTGAATGTAAAGTGGAAAGAAGGATTTAAACATCAAAACACTAAAACATTAACAAATCCAATTTTCCTCTAAACAAATTTATGTTAGGAAATATCCACCACATAATTTAGTTTACTTTTGTTGGAGTTAGACCAGACAACTGAGAGGGGGGGTGAATCAGTTGTCCCAGTAGTAACCTTTTCTTATCCTTTTAAACTTCTTTCAACATTTTCAAATTGATTAATGATGTAAACATTAAAGCATGAAACAACATCACATAAGCAGAAATATGATCAACACATTTGACACCAAGATTTTGACGTGGAAACCCGGTTAAGGGGAAAACCACAGTGGGTGTTAGCCCACAAGATTCATACCCTGTTAAAAGTACTTAAAAGAATGGGAAGGCACTTGCCTTCGAGCTCACTACTCAAAAGAGAGGCTCAGTGCCTACAAGAAATATATATTTAATACAGAAAGAATTGACTGAGAAATAGCATCTACTTCATGCCTGATTCAGTACCATTGAATGCTCATAAAACTTTTGCACTGCCTTCAAACTCTTTTTCACCAACTCTTTACTCTATTCTACTTCTATTCTTCTACTCCTCTTCTTCTCTATGTTGCTTCTGATCCTTTCTTCAGATTAGATTATTTGCTCAAGGATGATTTTCCTCGGCTCAACAAAACTCCTTTATATACTTCATCAACCTTGGAATAGACATCAAGGTCGGCACTCCAGACACTCAACTTAAAGCAAATCTCCAAGCTATTGGCAAAACATAGCTAGGTCTTGAATCAAACATGCCACACTCTAAAGAATTATTTTTTGAACATCTACAACACGCTTGGATCATCCGGTCAGCCAAGATTGGGAAGAACAACAACACCATGAAGGAAAACTTCATCAACAAGCTCAAATTTCAATGCGAACCTCCAACACAACAGCCACATGATCCAGAGACCACCACAAGCACAATGAATTCAACAGAAACATCCACACTCCTCCAAATCACTAGAATCTCTTACACCTTCATATGGAACCTCAAGAACACTATCTGCCATGACTATCAAACTAGAAAGATTGCTTGCGAACCTCTAAACCATGAACCACTCGAGTTGAGGGAACACACCAACATCCCAGACATGCCTCTAGATCCCCAGATCATAGAATGCTCATACCAGATCAATCTGGACCAACTTCTTGCCACTTTGTTATCACTGAACAACTGCAAAAGCTTGTTCCACTCAAAAGACCATAACTTCACCAAATCTTCATGTGGACCTCTCAAATCTCAACTAGAGTAACAATAGACAATCCTATACAAACCCTTTAATCTGCATACTCTGATCTTCACTTTACTAGAAATACTGATTAGTCCTCTGTACTGCCTTCACTGTCTCTAATATGTTGACATCAATGACAACACATCAGGCACATATTTGCACATATATATTGATGGCAACATATGATGTGAAAAACTAATTCAACCATCAAGACGAGAACTTCTCCCCCTTTCTCTTGTCACTCCTACAACCACTTTCTTCACTACTCCCCCTTTCACCAGCAACTACTTTTAGGTTTTTCACATGACTTCTCTCCCCCTTTGACATCAATGGCAAAGGGTGCATATTTGTAATCATCTCTTCCCAAACTGAATTTTAGAAACTGTATACTGACTACTTCCTCTGAGTAGCATTCCCTCAAAACCAATCTGGATCACAAGATATGATTGTGAATTCCACAAAACTTGGAGTACAAATACTTTCTGTTGTTGTATACTCTACTTCAGAGATATTGTCTCTACTTTTTGCTCAGCCAAGAAACCAAATTCTTTCCCAAGAGAAATGTGCAACCACTAGTACTCTTCTTGTCATTGACACTTCTGCCCAACCAGCATCTTAGATCTGCACCCGGTTAAGAGTGTAGACAGCAGTACCCATAGTCTTTTTCAATAGGAATATGGAACACTTGCCTCCATCATCATGGTTCTAGTAGCCTTTTTGAGGGATTTGATTCATTCTAGGAACAAATAATTGTCTTCTTGTTCTATGCTTCTCACAAAATGCATTAAACTTATCAAGGGTAAACTCTCCACCATTTTCAGATTTTAGATACTTTAACTTCACACCAATCTCATTTTCCTCCTTAGCCTTGAAAATGTCAAGAACCTCTGACTCCTTTCATAAGATAGTGACCCACATCATCTGGTAGTACTCAGTCAGCAGCATCAAGTATCACTCTCTTTGCAAACTCCTAACTCTAATCCTTTGTCAACCAACTGACCAATCATTGAGAAGATTATGCTTTAAGCCTTTTATCACTAGACATATGAAGAGAACATCCACAGTCAATCATCTATTCATCTTTTTCTTTAATCTGAGCAGCAAATACAGCTAGCAGATTTGGTAGGCACTGGTTCTTCTTCTTTGAAAGTAATAAATCACTTATTCTTTTCCAGAGGTACTTCTCATAATAGGTTCGACATCCGTGACTCTTCCATCAGCAGCGAATCCTTTTGGTAACCTTTTGGCAGGCATAGCTTCAAGTTCTCTAAGCTCTTATTCATCCTTTTAAGTTCATACCTTGCCTTCTCATATCTGCTTAGTCTTCTTGGGGAGCATTCACTTGAAACAAACTTTTGCTTACCCTTTCTGGAACCACTGGCATTAAATACAAATTTCTAATTTAGGAAGAGAAACACCAAACTCATTCATCAACCAACATATCCCTTGAAATATCTATCATAGTCCTAAATTCCTCAAAAACAACAACCTTATGCTTGTATGTAGCAGGTAAGTGTCTGAACACTTTAGCAACAATCTCTAATTCTTTCAAATTCCCACTAGCACACCTACTTTTGATGTGAAAAATGTATTTACCCTCACTCTTCTGGATACTCAGTTTCTCAAAACAGTTTCTCATAGATTGCTTCACACATTGCCACATTATCTTCTTTTCTACCGGAACTTCTTTTAGATGAAATGCAATAGGCCATTCTATATTCTTTCATATGCCAAATCTAGGCATCCACTTACTGGCAGGGGAGATTAGATTTTCAAGGTAGCTCCCCCTAGGCCAGAGCTCCTAATTTAATTCCTAGAGGAATTATTAGCACCTAATTCCAGTGCGGACCCATCACCATTATTCATTTCACTTTTCTTTACCCAAGTCTTGTTTATTTCATTATGGATTTCATTCACATCTACTTTGCCCTTGCCTTTATCTCGTCTCTTCTCATTCTGGTTTCTATTTACCGGACCTTTCCTATCATTATTCTTACTTCTGCAGAATCTTGCAATATGACCGAAGCTGTTGCAATTAAAGCACTTAACATTTCCTTGCCCATTTACTTGATTTCCTTTTGATCTGCATTGATTAGCCATGTGTCCAAATTTATTTCATGCAAAACATTTGCCATTGAAAGAATTGACATTACCTCTTTAGTTAGAGCTATTCTTCATCATACTTCTGCACTCATTGGATCTATGACCATGCCTTTTGTAATTGAAGCATTGACCAGAAAAGGATGGACCCCTTGATTCACTCTAGTTCTGCACTCAGAAGCTCTATGACCAAATTTGTTGCAATTGAAACAATTTCCATTGAATGATGGATATTTTTGAGCATTAGGTTGTCTTACCAGAGGTTTTCTAGATCTGTTTCTCCCATTCCTAGGTTGAAAATTTCTCTGTCTCGATCCAGAGCTTTTACCTTTCTCATATCCAAGACCATGCTTGTCATCAGCCCTTTTCTATCCTTCAAGCAGTGCTTCAAGTTTTGCTGAGCTTATCTTGAACTTCTTATATCCATTTGCAATATCTAGGTCATGTCTGAGAATGACAATTTGCCTTTCAAATTCTCTCTCATTGTCTCTTCTTTTTTGTAGATCAGACTCTAGATGGCCAGCTATTCTATCCAATTTGCAACATTCTTCAGATCTTTCTTTTAGTTTTTGTTTCAGATCTTCTTCAATTTTCTTCCTATCTTCACTTTCTTTGGTTTGCCTCATCACCCCAGATTCCATTTCAATTTTCAGAACAATGACTTCTTTTGACAACTTCTCACATTCCTTTATTTTTTCTTCCAAAGATTCATTCATGTCTTTTTCTTCAGGTAAATTGGATAGCTACAGAAGTAGCTCCTTTTTCCTTTGCATAGATTTCTTTAATTTATCTTTTAACATTTCAATGGTGTCATCAGCATCTTTAAGTTCACCTTTCAGATTACTAATGTTTGCTTTAGATTGAGCAAGCTCTTCTAGGGCCAACTGAAGATCTTTGAATGAACCCATTTAAAACTTCTTCCAAGATCTTTTTCTTAAGTTGTTAGGCTTCTCCAAGGAACCTCGCTCTGATACCAATTGTTGGAATTAGATCAGACAACTAAGAGTGGGGGGTGAATGAGTTGTCCCAGTAATAACCTTTTCTTATCCTTTTAAAATTCTTTCACCATTTCCAAATTGATTAATGATGTAAACATTAAAGCATGAAACAACAGCACATAAGCAGAAACATGATCAACACATTTGACACCAAGGTTTTGATGTGGAAACCTGGTTAAGGGAAAAACCACGATGGGTGTTAGCCCACAAGATTCGTACCCTATTAAAAGTACTTAAAAGAATGGGAAGGCACTTGCCTTCGGGCTCACTACCCAGAGCTCATTACTCAAAAGAGAGGCTCACTACCTAAAAGAAATATATGTTTAATACAGAAAGAATTGACTAAGAAATAGCATCTACTTTCAGTACCATTGAATGCTCATAAAACTTCTGCACTGCCTTCAAACTCTTCTTCACCAACTCTTTACTCTATTCTACTTTTATTCTTCTACTCCTCTTCTTCTCTGCTCTGCTTCTGATCCTTTCTTCGGATTAGATTATTCGCTCAAGGATGATTTTCCTCGGCTCAACAAAACTCCTTTATATACTTTATCAACCTTGGAATAGATATCAAGGTCAGCACTCTGGACACTCAACTTAAAACAAATCTCCAAGTTTTTAGCAAAACACAGCTAAGCCTTGAATCAAACACACCACACTCCAGAGAATTGTTTTTTGAACATCCGCAACATGCTTGGATCATCTGGTCGGCCAAGACCAGGAAGAACAGCAACACCATGAAGGAAAACTTCATCAACAAGCTCAAACTTCAATGTGAACCTCCAACACAGGAGCCACACGATCCAGAGACCACCACAAGCACAATGAATTCAACAGAAACATCTACACTCCTCCAAATCACTAGAATCTCTTACACCTTCATCTGAAACCTCAAGAACACTATCTACCATGACTGTCAAACTAGAAAGATTGCTTGCGGACCTCTAAACCACAAACCACTTGAGTTGAGGGAACACACCAACATCCCAGACATGCCTCTAGATCCCCAGATCATAGAATGCTCATACCGGATCAATCCAGACCAACTTCTTGCCACTTTGTTATCACTAAACAACTGCAAAAGCCTATTCCACTCAGACCATAACTTTGCCAAATCTTCATACGAATCTCTCAAATCTCAACTGGAGCAACAATAGACAATCCTATACAAACCCTTTAATTCGTATACTCTGCTCTTCACTTTACTGGAAATACTGATCATTCCTCTGTACTGCCTTCGCTATCTCTAATATGTTGACATCAATGACAACACATTAGGCACATATTTGTAACAACTTTTGCTAGTTAGTGCATGATAGTTCCTAAAAAGAAGTGACTTGTGCAAGTCATAATTAGAGTTTTTTTAAATTTCTTTAATTTTAGAAAAACAAACATGCACTTAAGATTTAGAATTAATTAATTCAATTTATTTAGCTTTTTAGTTATTACACCGAGAGGCGTTATAAGCTGGAGTAGAGGTGTGTACACTTTTATTGCCTTGATTTAATTTGACATTTAGTCAGCTGTCATATTGTAAAATCTTGGCATAATAAAATAAAAACTATTACTCAGGTAAAATAAATTTCTTTCAATGAATACGCCGATAGGAACAGCGGACGAGTTTAGAAAATTTTCCACAGACGTGGTTGCAACTGTTAGTGAAATAACTTAAATCTCCATTAATAAAGTGACATCTCTGACATGAAAATTGAATTGTCATGTGCAGACGTGGTTGCAACTATTAGTGAAATAACTATTAGTGAAAAAACTATTAAACCTCCATTAATAAAGAGTGACATACATGTTGCAAATATCTTGCCACACGTCTATCAAAAAAAAAATATCTTGCCACACTCAATACAACATTTGCCAATAATTATTGTTCGAAGAAGGGATCAACGTGGCATAAATTATAACTTCACAGTCAATAAGGATCATGTCTATAAATCACTTAAATACAAAGTGGAAAATGACAGGTTTTACTCTGATGTTAAAATTAATGAAAATGCTCTCAATGACCTCTCAAGAAATTGTGATGAAAATGTTTTCAACAAATTGAAGACAGTGCATATGGAATTTGATTCTGATACACACAAATTCATGTTTGTTGGTCCACTCATGGAGACAGATGAAGGTAATATAATTGAGCACACAACATCAATGGCTTCCAGACCACCTAATGTCCAGAGGGAAATGGAATTAATACATGCATGGATTAAAAACCCTAATGCAAATACAACATTGATTGATTGGCCAGGAATTGGTCCATCTCCTATCAATGAATATCACACTAGGACTACTTGATATGATTTTTCCAACTTTCTTTCCAGATGGTAAATGTGACTGGTTAGAAGCAAGATTCAGGAGAGTGCATCTTCATGAATTTGTAAAGCATCTATCGTGATACAGGGATCATCGTTTTGCTCAACATCAACGATTTAGATACTTTACGATGATAATAAGACACCGTGCACAAAATGTGTCTATAGTGTTTGCAAAAAGAAGTCTTCAAGACATGTCGATCACCATCAATGAGTTGTGTGAACATATGGAAACATGTCACACTCCCATCTCATTGATAGATTGATGTGGTTTGCAACAACATTGAGGGGGACAAGGTCATATTAGACTAAATATCGTGTAGAATTGACAGACATGCTTCATCAAATAGGCTCTCCTACAATATTTTTCACATTGAGTGTTGCAGATCTATACTAGCCTAACTTGCATGCATTAATGCCAGGAACATCGCCAACTACTCCACAGGAAGCTTAAATTTGGTGAAAATAGAATGTCATAGACTATCCTCATATAGTCACACACTACATGCACTTAAGACATTCAATATTTAGAAAAGAAATTCTAGAGAAAGGAATGAATGTTAAAGATTATTGGTCTAGATATGAATGGCAACATAGGGGATCACCGCATGTACATGGATTCATATGGATTAATGGAGCACCGAATATGGACATCATTAATTAGTCAAATGAAGAGCAACAAAAAAGTACCAAGAGATATTTTCATAGTATTGTTAATGCATGGAATCCTAGAGAAGATCAACATCAACAAAATATATAGGCATGTATATAAATATTTAGACATGAATATATATTATATCACAAACTATGTACAGATAATAATATAACTTTAGAATATATTTGTTTGTATTTCCAATTGTAGGCATTTCAAAATTTTGCTCAACATTCATGCCTCAAAAAACACAAGACAACTTGCAGAAATAGATATTGATTATGACTATGAAGAAATATTAAACTCTATAGAATGACACAATGTGTAGGGTGGGGGCATACCTACGAAGAAAAAAAGGAAAAATGGTTTGTAGGTAATAATTTCGTTAAGTATAAATCTACATAATAAAATTAAATATAATATCTTTACCAAGTAATACAATACATAAATTATTGATATTCATTACAGGTATAATACTCCTTGGCCATTGAATCTGGAGGGATCAAAGTTATATGAAGACACAGAAACAATTGAAAACAAATTTGAACCAACAAGAAATGATGACAGAGTAAATTCACACAATCGCTACATACTCCAACTGTGGAGAGCAAATATAGATTGGCAACTTGTTCTTTCCAAACATGCAGTTATAAAATATATTGCAAAATATGCAGCAAAAGTAGAGAAAAGATCAGAATCATACCACCGAATGTTGATGCACCTTGCAAACATAGAGAACCCTGATGATTTAGCTACACAAGCATATAGAAAGCTTCTGACTGAGACACTTATAGAAAGAGACATCGGAGCTCAAGAAACATGTCACATGTTGTTAGAACTTCCATTGGTAGAGAGTAGTAGAAAATTTGTGAATCTAAATGTATCACGTCAAGTGTTCAAGTGTGTAACTATAAGTGCAGAGGAAATTAATGAAGAACATACTAAATTTTCATTGAAGGATATAAAACTAGGCCTTTTTCTATGGAAGTTGTCGCACTAATTGATGTAGCCACATCATGGATATATAATCCTCAATGAAAAAGAGACAACAAATGGGAGCCAAGGGTAAGTGCACAAAGATGGGGGACCAAAAGGGGGTCTTAAGATGCCACTTTTTTTCTGAAATCAGGAAACATTGATGTTGGATGAGAAATTGAAGATAGCCACACTCAAAATTTGAAGACACAACAAAAACAAGAGTCGTAGTGCTCTGAGTCTAGTTTCTAAACTACTATTTTTTTCCAAAAATGGTTGAGATTAAGGGGTTCAAAAAGGGAGAGCACACAAATTGGTCATGTTTTTTCTCAAAAAACATAACATAGCATCTGGTGTGCTCCCCCCCAAAAAAAGTTAGTATTTCAAAAATCGCTTCGGTGAGAAATTAGCTAACATCATGTAGTTTATCCCTAATTTTTCTGATAATTTTTTCATGAATAATTGATTTTTTAGTAATTTTCAAAGTGGGCACATCCTGAAAAATAGAAAATTGAATGTGCTCCCCCCTAAATTTTTTGAAAACTAATCAAAAATTGATTTTTTTTAGTACATGTAGAATGGAGTCTAGTTTCTAAAAATGTAACTTATTTCAAATTTTGATGAACGGTTAAAAAGAGGTCAAAAATACTAGACAGTGGTTTTTGGCAAAAAATGGATACACTAACAAAATAAATTAAAGATGAAACCCTTAACGTACTCAAAATGTGAAAAAAATTATATGGTTAGATAGCTAACAAAGAGCTTAAGATTATGGTGGTATTTTTTTAAGTTTTCATTGAAAAAGTACCATCCTAATGGGGAGCACGCTCCAGATAATCTCAAAATTTTACTAAAAACTAGAAAAAACACGTCCAAACAAGCTTAGCATAACGCGAGTGCATGAAAAAAATTATATGGTTAGATAGTTAACAAAGAGCTTAAGATTATGGTGGTATTTTTTTAAGTTTTCATTGAAAAAGTACCATCCTAATGGGGAGCACGCTCCAGATAATCTCAAAATTTTACTAAAAACTAGAAAAAACACGTCCAAACAAGCTTAGCATAACGCGAGCGCATTATAATGCACTCGCGTTATGTGAGTTCACATAATGCGAGCACATTATAACGTGCTTGTGTTATGGTGAGCAAATTTGGCTTTACACATGCCAATTGCATTTGCTTGAAAGTTTCTAAAGCCTTTTCAACAAATCCATTTTTTGCATATCTTGAAATCATTGCATTCCCTTACAGAACATCTCTTTGAGGTGTTACATCAAATAATTGACATGCCTTGTCTATGCTTCCACACTTTACATACATGTCTACCAGGGTAGCTGCACTTCCTACCATATCTCTCACTCTCTACTTCCCTCCCCTCTCTACCTTCTACCCTCTCTCTGAGTCTTTGCTTCCCTCCCCTCTCTACCTCCTACCTTCTCTCACTCTCTTCTTTCCTCCCCTCTCTACCTTCTACCCTCTTTCTCACTCTCTACTTCCCTCCCCTATCTACCTCCTACCCTCTTTTTGAGTCTCTGCTTCCCTCACCTCTCCACCTCCTACCTTCTCTCTCACTCTCTTCTCCCCCCTCTCTACCTCCTACCCTCTCTCTCACTCTCTACTTCCCTCCCCTCTCTCTCAGTCTCTACTTCCCTCCCCCCTCTACCTCCTACCCTCTCTCCCACTCTCTTCTTCCTTCCCCTATCTACCTCCTACCCTCTCTCACTCTCTACTTCCCTCCCGTCTCTACCTCCTACCCTCTCTCTCTCTCTCACTCTCTGCTTCCCTCCCCTCTCTACCTCTCCTCATCATTCTTACCATCTAATGAAATTTCATAAATTATCTTGTTTCCATTTCATCATCCCCATTTATATCCTCGTCCCTCTTTGCATGTCCTAGTTTTCTTGTTTCCATGTTCTTTGTCGACACGAGAGAGAGAGAGAGAGAGAGAGAGAGGTTTAGGGTTGCTCAGGTTTAGAGGCATTATTTAGGGTTTATGAGTTTAGGGTTACTCAGACCTTTAGGGGCATTATTTAGGGTTTATGAGTTTCTAGGCTTGCTCAAGTTTAGGGTTTAGAGGTTAGGGTTAAAGGGGAATTATTTTATAATTTCCCTCTAATCCTCCTAATCCTAACCCATTAGTCCACCCATCTCCTAATCCATCAATCCCTATCATCCATCCACCATATAACTCACCATCTAATCCACCATCAAACATTCTAATCTCTAATCCATCAACCCATGAACCCTTGAGAAATTTTCTCTAAAGACTCTTTACAAAATCCAAAAATAAAAGCAAAGATATGGAGCTATCCAAATCCACTAATCCAATTTCATCCCCCTCTAACACTCCCAATCCTAATCCATCCCCTCCTATATCCATTCACTCAATCCTAATCCTAACCCCACAACATCTTCCATCATTGTCCATCAACTATATGTATATCCTAGTCCATCAACCCATGAAGCCATGAAGGATGTGACCCAAGGACTATTAGAAAGGAATCTAAAAACATCATGTACTCAAATTCATATCATTGAGCCTAACAAAGAACCTCCTAGTAACATGTCTACCACTCCAACACCATCATCCACTCCTGGATGTCTATCTATTTCATTGAAGAGTCTCCTACCATAAGTCCAAGTCAAACCCCATCATGTAGCCATGTTGTCAAACATCCAAAAATTATTGATCCCATCCAAGAACCCAGCACATCCGTCTAAGAAACCCAATAGCTATGTTAAAAGCCTAGTCCAAAGTATGTGGAAACACCAACCACCCATCCTAATCAAAATCCAAACATCCCATCTAATCCCATCTCGGATCCCTTACCATCTCAAGGTTAACCCATCTACATCAATCCCATCATTGATCCTCCAACATCTCCTAGTGAACCCCCACCACCACCTCTTACTCCCCAATCCAATGAATATCAGTGCATCCCCACTTACCTTATCTATATCTAATATCACTCTATCCATGCTTATCCTCCTTGTGATCAAGATCTTATCCATGAGAAAGTAACCCACATCACTCTTATCCATCATCCCATTAGCCCTATCCATCATCCCACTAGTCCTATTCATTATCCATCAATATCCTATGATGAGACACTTGGTCCCCAATAAAACACAGATAATCAAACAAATAATTTGGATCCTATCAAATCACATCCCAATGAGGATAATGTTAATCAAGATCCAAGGATTCTACATCCATTTCCCATTGATCCTCCATCATCCCCTATCAAACTATATGTTTAGTGGTTTAGCTTGGTTGCTTGAGTTTAGGGTTTAGGGGTTAGGGGCATTATTTTAGGTTTATGAGTTTAGGGTTGCTCAAGTTTTGGGTTTCAGGTTTAGGGGTTAGGTTTTAGGGGAATTATTTAGGCTTTAGGGGTTTAGGGATGCTCGAGTTTAGGGTTTAGGGTTTAGGGTTTAGGGGTTATGGATTTAGGGTTGCTCGAGTTTAGGGGTTAGGGTTTAGGGTTTAGAGAGAGATAGAGCGAGGGGACCGATAGAGATTGGGAGAGATAGGGAGATAGAGGTTTATGGTTCCTTCCAGAGTTTATGGTTTAGGGGTTTAGGGTTGCTTATTTTTAAGGTTTAGGGGTTAGGGATTAGGGTTTAGGGGCATTATTTAGGGTTTATGGTTTAAGGTCTTTGTATTTCCCTATCTATCTCTCCCTCATTCTCTATCTCCCTATATCTCCCCTCTTTATATCTCTATCTCTATCTCCCTCTTTATCTATCTTTCTCCCTCTATAGACCCCTTTGTCTATCTCAATCCCCCTCTCTCCCTCTCCCCATCTCTATCTCCACCTATCCCTCTCTATCTCTCTATTTGCCCCTCTTTCTATAATTTTTCCTTTCTCTAACTCTATCTCTATCTCTCCATCTCTTTCCATGTCCTTGGACTCTCTCCTTGTCCATGTACATGTCCTTATTTATCTCTCCATGTCTCCCTCTCTCTATCTCTCTCTATTTATCCCTCTCCCCCTCCCCCTTTCTATGTCTCCCTCCCTCTCTATATACATCCCTTTCTATCTATCTATTTCGAGCCCTTTATCTCTTTATTTATCTATCCTCCCTCTATCTAAATATATCTACCTCTCCATCTCTCTATCTCTCTATCTCTCTCCCTCACATTCCAAGAGGTCGACTAAAAGAGGGAGAGATAGAGATATAGAGAAAGAGAGGCAGATAGAGTTGTAGAGAGGGAGGATAGAGAAATAGAGAGAGAGAGAGACTCTCCCATGTAGATATCAAGGTTACATTTGTCCCTCCTAGTATAGACAAGATCTATTTCATGAACCACATGGATATTTGAGTCTAGGGATACTCTTGGACCGTCACTTGATCACCTATTTGATGCACTACATGCATAGTTACAATATATTTTATGTGAAAGCATGACATCCTAGACCATGATTTTGGCACCAACATTGAGAAGGTTATGATTTTTGCATGCATGAAGCTTAATGTTTTCATGCTTCCCAAAACACGCTAGCATTATGGGAAGCAAAAAAATGGGAAAAAACCATGTGGGATCCATGATTCAAACCCCACATGACTGTTATTCATGCTTTTCATGCAGTATATCGGACAAGAAAATGCTTTTTCATGTTGTTTGACATGTTAAGAATCATTTTTAGATCAATCCACCACCTTTTTTATTTTTTCAACGTAGAAGAATTGATTTTGCATGTTTTTGGAGAAAATTTGATTATTTAAACCTAAAGTTTCATGTTTCATGTTTGATATTGTTTCAAAGCTAATTACCATTGATATATAGATTGAATTTGATGATATATGTTTTTTTTCCATAAATTTCACTAATCCTATTCTAGAGTTATATAGAATTCATAATCAAACTTGCGAAAAAGAAGAATTTGAGGATTTTGAAGCCAAATTTTGGAGAATTGGTCAACTCGAATATCGAATTCTAAGGTATGTTCTTTATGTCTATTTTAATTCACTTATATATGTTCTTATGTTCTTTATGTCTTTATGTATTTATGTTCTTTATGTTCTAAGATATGTTCTTTAAATATGTTTTCATACTTAGTCAAAAGTTGTTGACCAAAACACATGAACCGTGTATGTATGTCTTCATACACTGCAACCAAAATCAAACTATGGCTTGCGATAACAAAGACAAACTTGAGCAATTGCTTCTTATCACTTTAATACCTCAAAACATTCTCTAGAAAATATACATGTTCTCAATTGTCATTACATGCACTCCAACACTGCCACACGTGCCCTTGCACTACCATACATGCTTTAGGAACTCACTTAGCTCATGATGCAATAGCGAGTTCTTCACCAAGCATCTTGCAATTGCTACCATAGCAACTATTGGTTGTAATATATCTCCATGCCATAGCACAATGTCCAACCTATCTCATCATTATATTCTTCTTCCTTGTCATCTTGTCATCTTGTCATCTTCTCATCATTATATTTTTCTTTAATAACCTATCTCACCATTTATACTTCAATGATCTTGTGATTTCTAGGTTGGAATGCACCAATTTACTTATGAAATTCCTAGGGTTTGATCATTCTTATTTTGGACTACTATTTGAATAATGTCATGTGATATTCCTAAGGTTACAATGATTGTCCTATACATTTATGATTCCTAGAAACCCCCTCCTTTACACCTTGATAAGATATCAAATTATCTTCATACCTGGTTTGATGTTCCTATTGACTGTCATGATAGTCCTAGTTGTGTTAATAGTCCATTTAAGGTGCATGACAATTCTAATCTGTATATAAGATCAGTCCTTTTCATCATGTTGTCATCTCTTACCTTGTGATTGTTTTTCTACCAACATCTGCTCAACTATTATTTTTTTAGATCCTTCCTTGAATGGATTCCTTCAATGTTGTTGCAACTTCCTTTTCCACCCAATCATGGCCTCCAATAGCCCTTCAAATATACAGTATGACAGTCTTTTCCCTCAATATCACCTCATCTCTTGGATTTAGAGTGACACAATAATCATCAAAGATCCACATAATAGCACCAAATCATGTTAGTCTTTAAAAAAACAAAATCTTTTGTACCTATGAGTATTCTTCACTCTTTTCCAATGATAATCTAACACACACATGACTAGCCTACACTCTTTTATGAGTGCCTTACCAATGGATTTTGTCTGCAATAGGTTTCTCAATAGCCCTTCTTAGGGATATATACATTTATCAACCATCTTCAAACCATTTGATCTCACAATACTCTAACTATACAATCCTCTTAACAGTCCTAAATGCAATGGAAAACCCATTATTCCTTAGGATCTCAACACTCCTTGGTCATGCATTCTTCTACAGTCATAATCTAGTCATTTTAACACAATTTTCAGAAGTTGCATGAAGGCTTCAAGGGTGCTTACTATTGTAACAATCAAGGATTGTCATGTTCATGAGAAATTACATTAGTAACAGTAGTGAGGGATGCCATGACAATCAAGTGGGTTATGGATGTTGTCATCATGATAGAATCCTAGGATTTATTATTGTGTCATTCAAATATTGAAGATTCCATGTTGAAACCCTAGGGTATTGTTTGAGATTATTATCCATTTTGAAAATGTTGTCTTATGCATGTGTGTGACTGTCAAGGTGGTGTAAATTTGAGTATTGTCTATATGGACAGTCCATTCCAAAGATGCTAAGTGTAATGATCAAGGGTTAGAAAATTATGCCAAGTCCACCAAACCCTAGGTAAATGATCTTGTTGAGGAAACATGGATTAGAGCATTTGGTTGAAGTTTTTAGGATGTCCTAACAATCTTGTTAGTGTAAGGAAGTACCAATCTATCATTCAAGAATGCAAACATGCCATGTACATGATGGATTATACAACTACTAAGAAGATTTTCCTTCAAGTCTTCCATATGGAAAATTGGTTACCATATGACTATTATGCCCAATAGTACAGTCATTAGTGACTGTCCATATTATGCTAGGGTCATATTTTAGGTTGCTAGGCAAGTTTTGAAGGACTATTTTGATGTTATTAAAGTTACAAAGTGTGGTCATCAATGCAAACGTGGTTATAAGCCTTTGAAATTGTCATTTCTCAATGTTGATCAATCATTTATGACCGTTATATCATTGTTGATCAGTCATTTATGATTGTTATATCAATGTTGATTAGTCATTTATGACTGTTATATCATTGTTGATCAGTCATTTATGACTATATATCATTTATGATTGTTATATCAATATTGATCAGTCATTATAAAAGTTCTAATTATCATTGTCTTATTCATCATGCTTGTAGAAATCATCATCATGCCAAGGAAACAAGCAAAGCCTCTAACACTAGAGGAGCGTGAAGCTGAGAATGAGAGGAAAAGAGAAAGAATGAGGCAAATTTGGGAAAGTAGGAAATTGTCAACCATACAAGAAGATATTCCACCATTGCTAATTGAAGAGGAACATGACACATCTAATGAAGCTAAGAAAGAGATGGAATTGGTGGCACAAAGGGAACGAATGCAAAACCTTTGTTCAATGAGGAAAGTGAATCTCCAAGTTGGAGGCACTCCATCATCCACAGGTCAAGTTGAAGGAACACCATCATTATCTTCTCGAATTGGAGACACTTCATCTTTCATAGGTGAAGTAGAAGGTACATCTTCATTTTATTCTCAACTTGGTGGCATGCCATCATTCATACATCAAGTTGAAGGCACACCATCTTCTCCATCTCAACTTCAAGCCTTTTCATCTTTTTCATCTCCAATTGAAGGTACATCATCTATCCCATCTCAAGTAAATATTGAAAAAATTCCTAATGTTGAGTTAACTTTACCAATTAAAACACCTCCTAGAATTTTGCATAGGAAGCCTGAGTTTCTAATCGATATCGATGAGAATGTGTTGAAGCCCATGCAGGTTAAGATTCCCAAGCACACTTGCTAGAGATATGCGAATAAGATATGGAAATTATTCTTTTAGAATTTAAATGAAATCAGAAGATGCCAACTATTTGTTGAATTGATGAGAAATCTAAAATTTAGGCCCACTATGAAGATTCTTGGCCTAAGAACATCGGATGCCTCAAGTGAAAAATCAATTGTGAAGAATCTAATGAGTGCATATGAGAGTTTGGGTTCCACCTCATGCACCAAGGAAAGTAATGTCACACGACGTGTCATTACATCGACAATAGTAAGCCAACAAACAAAAAAAGCTCGCCTCATTAGAAAGACAAGTCAAGCATTGAAAATAAGTAGAAAAACTCTAATGAGAGTCATTGGAAGATGTGAAAGAGTTGAGGACCCAAACACCAATGAATTGTGGGCATTCTCTAGGAGACTCCCATGGAAAGACAAAGTTGTTGTTGAAGCCTTGAGATCCCTCATCGAATAATTTTGAAAAAACAACACAAGGGTATCTCCTAATGCAAGAGATGTTGTGAGAAGGAGAATTGGTTGTCGAAACCGTGAGCCACATCCAAAGCATTTTTTGGATGTGACTCAAACACAATTTTTCAAGAAATTTCAAGAGATGTATCCTTAAGTTAAAATTTGTCAAAGATATTTTGAAATGCTAAAACCTTTCTATGTCAAAATAAATCACACATGTACTACTTGTTGTAGATTACATATTGAATTTTCTAACCATTTTGATGTTCATCGGTCTATATGTTTAGATTGGCATACTAACAATGTTTTGCAAGATTGTGGCATATGTGCCCCACCAACATCTTCAAGAGACTTCATATCAACAATTTTATGTGAAAGAGAGGAAGATCAAATATTATACAGGAAATTATGCTTGGATGACACATATTGTCAGCATTGTGGTGGCTTGCAACATATGCCAATATGTGAACATATGGAAAGCACACATGCAGTTGGAAATGAACTAGTAGAGTTCAGCAAGTATAAAACAGTGGCCTACAATACAAAAGATGGTAAAGAATCAAAGAGGTGGGATTTGGTTATTCAAAAGATTCCAATGTATCAATTTATGTCTACATTTCACGACAGTATAGTGTACAAGTATGCAAGGCATACCCATTGAGCTCAATGGTTGGACATGTAATTCAAGTTATGCAAGGACACATTTCCACTTGGTACTATCGTTTCAATTGTTGACTTTGCAAAGAACTACACACTGCAACCACAAAATGAGGTGCAATCACAATATTACAACTCTACGCAGGTTACTATATTTGTGCAAATAACATTCATTCATGCAAAAGATAGTACAGAGGAGGATAGGAAGATCTTGAGGGAATATCATTTTTATATTAGTGATGATCGCACACATTCTACGGAGTTTTGTACAAGGTTGCTTTCAGATGTTCTACCATTATTTTGCCAGTAGGAGCATATCATTTCATCAACATATCATATAGTCAAATAAATTATGCATCGCAATTTAAGAACGTGTGGATGTTCTATTGGATGAGCAGGATGCATACGCCGATTGGTGTTCAACATATGTGGAATTTTTGTGAGGTCGGGCATGGAAAGGGAGAGCATGATGGTGCAGGAGCATGTATCAAAAGAGCATTGGCACAAGAAGAGTTGAAGTACAAAGACAATGCAAAGTTGATAGATGCGAGATCTATTGTCGAATGGTGTAACACTACAATGGGTCTAAGTAATGAAGATAAGTCTACAATTAGTAGATATTTTTGGTTGGTTGATGATACTAAAATTGCAAAAATATAAGGACTGTTGTACATTGACAGGATCGAGTGAGCTACACTCTTTTAGAAGCTCTAATGTAGGTTCATAGAGTATTCATACGCGGCATATGGAATGCTTTTGTTCTTCATGTACTAATGAAGCTTGGTATGATTGTGAGTCAAAACAGTGGGTTGATGATTGGTGTATAAGAGGCCTAAGCCCGATTGACATGTATCAACTACCGACAACACTACAAATGATAGAGATTAAATAATCAGTTGATTTTGACCATGTTTCAGATCTAGTTCAGCCAGGTATTATCAACATTCAAATTTAATAAAATTCAATATGGCATCTTATTTTGTATTTTTTCTTGTATTGTTGAATTTATATTTATCGAACTAAATGCACGTATCAATGCAATGTTGGGATAAGGTGCCATTGACCTTATAAATCCCAATATTGTATTTATTCCATTTATTATATGTAATTTGTAATTACCCATAAGGGATGTACAAGTTTCACCAGCAGAAGTAAAAATTACTTACTGTCCATGGTAATTACGGAGTTACTGCACAGTAAGTCCCAAAGTTACCGGCGGTAGTTAAAGGATGTCATTTACTATGGTAAATGGTAATTGGTCAAAGTGGGGTGCATATGTGGAGGAATAATCTATTTTTAGTGTTATGACGCATGTCATAGATGTTGTAAGAAGGTGTAAGAGATTCTATGACAACTGTAAGTTGTCATAAGAATCTATGACACTTATACTAGCATATGACATGTCATAAGATGTTGTAAGTGGCTATTTTTGGCCCCAAGCTGTTCAAGCTTGCATGGGCACATTTTTCCAAGTGTAGGATGCATGTATGACAGCATTTATGACCCTGTAAGAGCCTATTCTTGGCCATGGATGCCCAAGGTTGTATTGTTGACTCTTGACAAATGTTATGGGCTTGTAAGAAGTCATTTAATGTCTTGAGGTTGTGTAAATTCTATATAAACTATAGCATAGTAGATGAGATGCATAATAACAGTTTCTAGGTACCCAAGTTCTGCTGGAGTGAAGGTTGGAGGACAGAGGAAGTGAATGTATTTTTGTAATCTCCTTTTGTGAAGATAATACAACTTGACCTCTTTTCTTGGTGGAGTTTTTTACTTGAAAGGGTTTTCTCCACGTTAAACACTTGTGTTATGTGCTTCATTCTACTTTTGGTATATTTCTGTATTGTGGGTTTATGTTTTGTTATAATATCCATTGTTAATAGCACACAATTAAAGATTACTGAAATTTATCTCGAATCTGATTTCTATTGAAGTAGTGTTGCTTTCATTTCTAACATTTGGTATAAGAGCCTGGCCAGCTTTGACTCTTGGGTGGTAGTGTGGAAGCTGTAGCTGCAGTGGGAGATTTGGTTGTGTTTGTTTTGTAGATCTTGTGTTGTTATTATGGCTGCATCCACTGTAGCATCAACCTCTCAGTTGGACATTGAGAAGTTCAACGGAATGGGGTATGAGTTGTGGAAGTTGAAAATGGAAGATTTGTTGGAAGAAGGAAACCAATGGTTGGCTATTCAAAAAGAGAAGAAACTCGATGATGTCTCTCAAGATGACTGGGATAGACTGGATAAGAAGGCACAGGGAACCATTCAGTTGTGTCTTTCAGACTCTATCCTGTTGAATGTCACAAAGGAAGAGACTGCATACAAGTTCTGGAAACGGTTGGGTGAGATCTATCAAGCCAAGAGTATGGTAAATAAACTTTATTTAAAAAGAAAATTGTTTTCCATGAAAATGTGAGAAGGTGAATCAGTTGCAGAGCATTTAAATTCTTTCAATTTATTAGTGAGTCAGCTTGATTCAGTAGATGTCGAGGTTAGTGAGGAAGATAAATGTATCTTACTTCTTTGTTCTTTACCTGAGTCTTGGGAGAATGTTATCCTTGCTATCACTACTAACCTTGCAGATCCAAAGTTGGATGCTCTTGTTTCAGTGCTACTATCACAAGAATTGAGGAAGAAGAGTTCAGATAGTTCAGGGGATGCTCTCAGTGTCAGGGTAAGGTCTAAGGAAAGAGGACCTAAAGGAGATCAAAAAGGGACTAAGGACAAGTCCAAGGGCTGGTCTAAGACTCCTGGTAAAAAGAACAGAGTTAAGTGTTGGAATTGCGGTAAAAGGGAACATGTGAAGAAATGCAGAAACCCCAAGAAACAGTGGGAGAGTGCTTCGGATAAGTCCTCAAATGCAGGTAAAGAAGTTTTACATTCTACATGTAATCTTGTTTCTAATGATCACTAGTTGGTTGACTCAGGATGCTCATTTCATATGACTCCGCATAAGGAATGGTTCTCCTCATATGAAGAATATGATGGAGGTAATATCTACCTTGGTGACAACTCTTCATATCCGATTGTTGGGAAAGGAAATGTATTGTTGTGTTTCAGTGATGGGAGCATTAAAACCCTCCCAGGTGTTTTGCATGTTCCTGGATCAGCTAGAAATCTAATTTCAGTTTCGAAGTTGAATGATTTGGGAATGCATGTGACATTTGACAAGCATGGTTGTAGATTAGTGAGAGGGAACTTGGTGGTAGCAAAGGGGAAGAGATTCAAAAGCCTGTTCAAGCTTGAAGCCACTATAGTTTATAATGCCTCCTATGTATCTGAGGCTAATACTAAAAATGCATGTATGTTGTGGCACCGTAGATTGGGCCACACAAGCAATAATGTATTAAAAACTATTAAGAATAAAAATTTGTTGGATGGTTTCTCCTATTCTAATGAGCACTTTGATTTCTGTGAGCATTGTGTGTTTGGTAAATAAAATAGAAAATTATTTCCTTCAGGAAGCAATAGAGAAAAAGAGAAGTTAGAAATTATGCATACATATGTGTTTGGACCTGTGAATAATGAATCTATCAGAAAATCTCGTTATTTTGTAACCTTCATTGATGATGTATCCAGATTTTCATGGATTTATTTTATGAAGCATAAATCTGAAGTTTTCACTAAATTTAAGGAATTCAAAGTCTTAGTAGAGAACCAATCAGGTTTAAAGATAAAAATATTAAGATCTGATAATGGAAAGGAATATTTCTCTAAGGAATTTGATGAGTTTTGCAAGCATGCAGGTATAATCAGACAAAAGACAACTCCATAGACACCACAGTAGAATGGTGTTGCAGAAAGGATGAACCGAACAATTATGGAAAGGGCCAGAAGTATGCTTAGTGATGCACAGTTGGATAAATGCTTTTGGGCAGAGGCTGTGTGTACTGCTTGCTACTTGATAAATAGATCTCCTTGTAAGGCTCTTGATTCGACACCTTATGAAGCGTGGACAGGTAAGAAACCTTCTATTTCACATTTAAGGGTTTTTTGCTGTGAGGCTTTTATTCATGTGCCTAAGGAAAAGTGATCTAAGTTGAATCCAAAAGCTGAAAAGTGTACATTCATTGGATATGGTGATAATGTGAAAGGTTATAAGCTTTGGAATCCACTAACCCACAAGATTATCTTTTCTAGAGATGTTATTTGCAGGGAACTTAGAGTTATTTCTAAACCTAAGCAACCAAAATAAAAAGATGAAAAGGTAAAGAAGGTGCACTTTGATTTAGAGCATCAAGATTCACCTCAGGAAGAATAGAATGATGGATTGGGGGTGAAGAAGAAGATTCAAGTAGTTCTGATGAAGATGAATCTGTTTTTACAGAAGAACTTGGTGTAGATGATCATGCAAAAGAATGAGTAGAGTCTCTTACTCCACCCTTGAGGAGATCCACAAGACAACGGAATCCAGTTGATAGGTATAGCCCACTAGATTTCTATTGTGTATATGCTTTATTGAGTACTAACGATGAACCTAGATCCTACAGGGAAGCTATTTCTGCAGATGATAGTGAGTCTTGGCAGTTAGCCATGCAAGAGGAGATGATGGCTTTAGACTCTTGTAACACCTGGGATCTTGTTTGTTTTCCCAAAGGAAGAAAGGCCATAGGATGTAAGTGGATCTTCAAGAAGAAGTTTGGAGCAGATGGGTCATTGGAGAAGTACAAGGCTAGACTGGTAACCAAGGGCTACTCTCAGAGAGAGGGAGTTGATTTTGGTGAGATATTCTCTCCTGTTGCTAAATTGACTTCTATTAGATTTCTCTTATCCATTGTTGCAACTTATGATTGGGAGATTGAGCAAATGGATGTTAAGACTGCGTTCTTGCATGGAGATCTTGAAGAAGAAATTTATATTCAACAGCCTACAGGTTTTGAGGTAAAAGGAAAAGAACATTGGGTTTGCAGATTAAAGAGGTCTCTTATGGTCTAAAACAGTCCCCCAGAATGTTGTACCAAAAGTTTGACTCATTTGTTTTGAAATTGGGTTTTGTTAGAAGCGAGGAGGATCATTGTGTTTACATTCATTGTGTTGATGATTCTATACTAGTTATTGCTTTGTATGTTGATGACATGTTATTTTTCAGCAATACTAAGGGTATGGTCAGTGAGCTTAAAGCCCAACCTTTAGGTGCATTTGTGATGAAGGATATTAGTGTTGCAAGGTATATTTTGGGAATGGAGATCAGGAGGGACAGAGTTAACAAAAAGCTTTGGTTGTCACAAAGTAAGTATGTGAATACTATTTTGCAGAGGTTTAGTTTGTAGGACTGTAACCCAGTTAGAGTTCCTTTACCCATTGGTACTAAGATTTCATTAGATATGTGTCCAAAGACTGAGGATGATCTTGAGGATATGTCTAATGTGACATATGCTAGTGTTGTAGGGAGTTTGATGTATGCAATGGTTTGCACTAGACCAGATATTGCCCAAGCAGTGGGACTTTTGAGCAGATTTATGTCTAACCCTGGTAGACAGCATTGGAACTATGCGAAGATGGTGTTTAAATATCTTGTAGGTACTCCCAATCATTGTTTGGTTTATTCTAGTACTGATAGTGCTAATAAACCTTTAGACATACAGGATTTTGTTGATGCAGATTGGGCAAGTGACTTGGATAGTTGAAGGTCCACTAGTGGCTATGTGTTTACTCTATTTGGAGGTGCAGTGAGTTGGATGAGTAAGGGGCAGTCCACAGTTGCTTTGTCCACCATAGAAGTAGAGTATATGGCTGCTACTCATGTCTCTAAGGAGGTATTTTGGTTGAGGAGACTGTGTACAGGTATTAGTTTTGATTGTAGGATCATTCAGATTGGTTGTGATAGCTAAAGTGCTATCTGTTTGGCCAAGAATCCTATGTATCATGCTCAGACTAAGCATGTTGATGTTCAGTATCACTTTGTTTAAGAGTTAGTTACAAATGGAGAGATTGAGCTGAAGAAGATAAACACTCAAGAGAATGTTGCAGATTCATTGACCAAGCCTGTGAGCACAAAGAAGTTCATATGGTGTAGAGAGGCCATGGGCCTTGTTTCTAGTGCCTAATTATTTTTCATTTGATTTCTTATGGGTTGATTTACAATGTATAATGTCAAGTGGGAGAATGTTGGGATAAGGTGCCATTAACCTTGTAAATCCCAATATTGTATTTATTCCATTTATTATATATAATTTGTAATTACCCATAAGGGATGTACAAGTTTCACCAGCAAAAGTAAAAATTATTTACTATCCATGGTAATTACGGAGTTATTGCATGGTAAGTCCCAGAGTTACCGGCGGTAGTTACGGGATGTCATTTACTATGGTAAATGGTAATTGGTCAAAGTGGGGTGCACATGTGGAGGAATAATCTATTTTTAGTGTTATGACACACGTCATAGATGTTGTAAGGTGTAAGAGATTCTTTGACAACTGTAAGTTGTCATAAGAATCTATGACACTTATAATAGCATATGACGTGTCATAAGATGTTGTAAGTGGCTATTTTTGGCCCCAAGGCATTCAAGCTTGCATGGGTACATTTTTTCCAAGTTTAGGATGCATGTATGACAGCATTTATGACCCTGTAAGAGCCTATTCTTGGCCATGGACGCCCAAGGTTGTATTATTGACTCTTGACAAGTGTTATGGGCTTGTAAGAAGTCATTTAATGTCTTGAGGTTGTGTAAATTCTATATAAACTATAGCATAGTAGATGAGATGCATAATAATAGTTTACAAGTACCCAGGTTCTACCGGAGTGAAGGTTGGAGGACAGAGGAAGTGAATGTATTTTTGTAATCTCCTTTTGTGAAGATAATACAACTTGACCTCTTTTCTTGGTGGAGTTTTTTACTTGAAAGGGTTTTCTCCACGTTAAACACTTGTATTATGTGCTTCATTTTGCTTATGGTATATTTATGTATTGTGGGTTTATTCTTTGTTATAATCTCCATTGTTAATAGAACATAGTTAAAGATTGCTAAAATTTATCTCAAATTAGATTTTCATTGAAGTAGTTTTGCTTTCATTTCTAACATGCATAGCATGTTTATGTAGTTATTGCAACTGAAGACAATGAAGAAGGAACAAATTATTATTTGTGTCATTGTGTTGAGGCAAAAAAAAATTAGTTTCCCCTATTATAGATGGAGAAAACATCGAGTACCCTACAGGATCAGTGGTTGTTACTGGAACATGGCTTAGAAGGTACCCATTAAAGAAGTCTGATGTGTGGGTGTTCGAGGACTTTGACACACATAGGAAGATTATTCATTATTCTAACCTTGTTGTGGCTTCAAATGTTCATTTGATCAAATATGGGGGTAGACCATTAAACATGACCTTGTGGAAGGTTCGTGAGTCTAATCACGAGGCAATACTCGACACAATAAAGAGTAGAGTAGACCCTGATGGTTCATTGGATTGAATTAGTGGAATGACAGAAAGGTATGTTAGTTTTCTTTGCTATCCTCATTTCACCTTGTATATTTTAGCTACTCATTTTAGCTAAATAGTGTAATTGCATTTGCATTTAGGATTTTAGTATGATGGAGGTAGGCATAATCCTTATGAAGTTGCCTTTGGAAGGAATGTAAGGTAGGTTTTCATGATTATTTCATGATGATATGTCCTTTACTTTCTATTTCATAATGAGTTTTAATGATGTCACTATGAGTTCTAATTCATTTTAATGATGTTACTATTTCATAATGAATGTTAATGAGCTTTAATGACAAACAATTAATAGCAGTGGTAAGGGCAGCCTCAATTAATGCCCTACAAGACATTGGATCAAGTGAGAACACCTTTATAGTACTAAATTTCTAACTACCAGAAAGGTATTATGACTAAATTTTTAGGATAGGCATCTCCTAAGGTGAAATGAATGGTGCCAACGCATCTGAGTGGGTGGGTAAATGCTAGGGGGGATGTCTTTTTGGTGGCAAAGCCTCATGGTCGTTCTTGGCTATATCCGGGGTAGCAGGCTATCGGCAAAGTTCTTTAAGATCCCTATGACAAAAAAATTGCCAAACTTTGACGGAGTAGTTCTCAAAATTCATGGAAGCTGGAAATGTTCTGTTTGGACCTACAAGTGCATGTAGGGTCCATCCATAATAACCTCTCTTAGTTTCAGTCAACTCCAATCTGTTTGACTGTGCCAAAATCAAACGTATTCTTACAAAATGCTTCAGTTTCATGTAGTGGAAAGGTGCTAGGAGTGACATTTTGCATTCCATAGCTCATGGGGTCAAACAAACTTTGCCAATGCATTGGGGTGGGTGGGTAAATGCTAGGGGAGGTCTCGTTTCGTGTGCCAAGTGTCTCAATTGTTCCAGGCTGCAAGCTACCGACAAAGTCGAAAGGTGCTAGGAATGACATTTTGCATTCCATAGGTCGTGGGGCTGAACAAACTTCTCCAACGCATTAGGGTGGGTGGGTAAATGCCAAAAGAGGTCACGTTTCATGTGCCAAGTGCCCCAGTCATTCGAGATAGCAGGCTACCGGCAAAGTCCCTTAACATCCCTAAGACGCAAAAACTGCCAAACTTTGAGGAAGCAATTCTCAGAATTTGTGGTAGTTGGGAATGTTCTTTTTGCACCTATACGTGTACATGGTGTCCATCCACAATAACCTCTCTCAGTTTCAGTCAACTCCAGTCTGTTTGACTGTGTCAAAATCAAATAAATTCTTGCAAAATGCTTCAGTTTCATGCAGTGGAAAGGTGCTAGGAGTGACATTTTGCATTCCATAGGTCATGGAGATGAATGGACTTCACCAACGCATCGAGGTGGGCATCTAAATGCCAAGGGAGGTCTCATTTCATATGCCAAGTGCCCTAGTCATTTAGGGCAGCAGGGTTCCGGCAAAGTCACTTAAGATCATAAGAGCAAAAACTACCAAACTTTGACGGAGCAATTCTCAGAATTCGTGGTAGTTGGGAATGTTTTGTTTGGACCTACATTTGCATGTGGGGTTTTTCCACAATAACCTCTCTCAGTTTTGGTCAAGTCTAGTCCGTTTGACCGTGCTGAAATCAAATGCATTCTTGCAAAATGCTTCAGTTTCATGCAGCACAACCTTGCCGGGTGCCTTATTTTTTGATATGCTCATCGTGAGGCTGAATGGACTATGCCAACATGTCTGGGTGGGTGGGTAAATGTTAGGGAAGGTCTCATTTCATATGCCAAGTGTCCTAATCATTCTGGCCTACAAGCTACCAGTAAAGTGACTTTATTGGTAGCTGGAACGATTGGGACCCTTGGCACAAAAAATAAGACCTCCCCTGGCATTTATCTGCCCACTCCGATGCATTGGCAAAGTTCGTTCAACCCTACGAGCTATGGAATGCAAAATGTCACTCTTAGCACCTTTCGAGTTTGCTATTAGCTTGCAGCCCGGAACGACTAAGACACTTGGCACATGAAACAAGACCTCCCCTAGCATTTACCTGCCCACTCGGACATGTTGGTGCAATCAGTTTGACCCCACAACCTATGGAATGTAAAATTTCAGTCTTAGCAACTTTCTAGTTTATCAGTAGCTTACAACCTGGAACAACTAGGACACTTGGCACACAAAACAAGACCTCCCCTAACATTTAACAGCCCACCCCAACGCGTTGGTGCAGCCTATATAACCTCATGATGAGCATATCAAAAAATAAGGCACCTGGCAAGGTTGTGCTACATGAAACTGAAGCATTTTGCAAGAATGTATTTGATTTCGACATGGTTAAACAGACTGGAGTTGACTAAAACCAAGAGAAGCTATTGTGGATGGACCCCACATGCACCTATAGGTCCAAACGAAACATTCCCAGCTTCCATGAATTCTAAGAACTGCTTCGCCAAAGTTTGGTAGTTTTAGCTCTTAGGATCTTAAGTGACTTTGTTGGTAGCCTGTTGCCCCGAACGACTGGGGTGCTTGGCACATGAAACGAGACCTCTCCTAGCATTTAACCACCTATCCTAATGTATTGGCAAAGTCTGTTCAGCCCCACAACCTATGGAATGCAAAATGTCATTCCTAGCACCTTTCCACTGCATGAAACTAAAGCATTTTGCAAGAATTTGTTTGATTTTGGCACGATCAAACACACTGGAGTTGACCAAAACTGAGAGAGGTTATTGTGGATGGACCCCACATGCACCTGTAGATCCAAACAGAATGTTCCCAACTACCATGAATTCTGAGAACTGCTCCGTCAAAGTTTGGTAGTTTTTGCATCTTAGGGATCTTAAGGGACTTTGCCGGTAGCCTGCTGCCCCGAACAACTGGGGCACTTGGTACATGAAACGAGACCTCCCCTAGCATTTACCCACCCACTCCGATGCGTTGGTGAAGTTTGTTCTGCCCCATGACCTATGGAATGCAAAATGTCACTCCTAGCACCTTTCCACTACATGAAACTAAAGCATTTTGCAAGAATGCATTTGATTTCGGCACGGTCAAACAAATTGGAGTTGATCGAAACTAAGAGAGGTTATTATGGATGGACCCCACATGTACCTATAAGTCTAAATAGAACTTTCCCAGTTGCCATGAATTCTAAGAAATGCTCCATCAAAGTTTGGTAGTTTTTGTGTCTTAGGGATCTTAAGGGACTTTATCAGTAGCCTGCTACCCTGAACGACTGGGGCACTTGGCACATAAAACAAGACATCCCCTGGCATTTACCTGCCCACCCTGACGTGTTGGCAAAGTCCATTTGGCCCCATGACCTATTGAATGCAAATGTCACTCCTAGCCATGAGGATTCAATCAAATAACCCTTAGGTTGATATGACCATTCTAAGCTTGGCATATGACTGCTACCATTTGCATATAACTGTACATTTGTAAAATGAGTGTTCTAAGATATTTATAACAACCTTCTCTATTTTGCTATGACAACACTATCCTAATATGTGTTGACAATGCTAGAACGTGAATAATGGTATGATGATTAGTAAATATTCTTAGGACTTTGATGACTAGTCTAGCAATCATATGACTAGTTTTTTAATTGCTAGATCTGCCCAAATGGAAGCTTTTCTCATCAAACATATATTAAAAGGAAGATAGGTGTGCAGAAACCGCTTCCTAAACTAATCTAATGAGGGGAGAGGTATGAAAATTCATTTTAACCCTTACAATTGCAGCAATATTAAATTTATATCAGAGATATTACAACAGCAACACAATACAAAAATGTAGACAGAGAGAAGTAGACACAAGATGTATTGTGGGGAAAACCTTTTCAGGTGAAAAACCCCACTCTAAAACCTGCACAATGTATTATCTGAAATGGTTACAGTTTATAATACACTTGCAATGCAAGTTCTTCCAAGAGTCTTCAAATGTCAATTCTAGAGTTATTCCTGCAGCATAATAGTACCTGTATAATACTATTCAACTACAACTCCAAACTATGCAATATATAGATATTACAAGGCATATTCTGGAAGCATCTTGAGATAGGCATCCACCTTCGCCACATGGCCATTATCTTGCATCAAAGGACACTTGTCCTTGCTACAAATACATCCCTTACATCTGTCATACATGGCAGATTTGACTTTCCCAACATGGAGCGCTCCAAGGCTAAAAATAGACTATGATAGATGCTTTTACGCATCTTACAACTATCATAGATTTTCCCAACATAACAACCTTAAATGTTGTAAGATAATCCATCATACAAGACTAAATATAGTAAATTCCTCTTACAACATGTCATAGCCCATCTCAGGCGCCCAAAGATGCCTTTCCCTCATGCAAAGATACTCACCGACACTTGTCATCACTTGTCATAGGAATCTCCAAACTTGGCTCTTGCGCATCATAGATTCTGTCATATGGAATATCCTCTTCCACATACCACAAGATGCTGACACATGGCATAATAGTGTCACCTCAAATGGGACACCTAAATCCATCACTACAACAGATCAGGAAATTAGCGCCTAAAATAGCACCAGAATTTAGTGCATTTGAGTCCATGAATTGGACAATTCTGTCGGCACAAAACTTGGCACCCAATAGCATCTCACTATTGCACCAGGTTTAGTGTTAGTTTTAGCACCGATTATAACACCAGGTTTTGCGCCAAGTTTTGCACTAGATTTTAGTACCAGGATTAACACCGGATTTAGTGCCAAATTTTGTTGCTTCCAGTTTGGCTTTCAATTTTGCTTTTGGTTTTGCTTCTTGTGTTGCTTCCAAGTTTGCTTCCTGTTTTGCTTCCAGTTTTACTTCCAATTTTGCTTCCAATTTTGCTTCCAGTTTTGCTTCCACTGTTGCTTCTGGTTTTGCTTCCAGGTTGGCTTCCGCTTTTGGTTCCAGTTTTGATTTTGGTTTTGCTTCCAGTTTCGCTTCCAGTTTTGCTTCCAGGTTTGCTCCAATTTTTCTTCTAGTTTTGCTTCCAGTTTTGCTCCCAATTTTGCTTCCAATTTTGCTTCTAGTTTTACTTCCAGGTTTGCTTCCAATGTTGCTTCTGGCTTTGCTTCCAGTTTTCTTCCAATGTTGCTTCTGGTTTTGATTCTAGTTTTGCTTCCAAGTTTGCTTCCAATGTTGCTTCTAGTTTTGCTTCCAGTTTTGCTTCCAATTTTGCTTCTAGGTTTGCTTCCAGTTTTGCTTCTAGTTTTGCTTCTAGGTTTGCTTCCACTTTTGCTTCCAATTTTGCTTCCGATTTTGGTTCAAATTTTGCTTCCAATTTCGCTTCCAATTTTGCTTCTGGTTTTACTTACAATTTGGCTTCCAATTTTGCATCTGGTTTTGCTTCAAATTTTGCTTCCAATTTTGCTTCTAGTTTTGCTTCCGATATATCGTCGCTTGTTGCTTCATATTTTGCTTCCATTTTTGTGTCTTTTGTTCTTCTAAAAATGTTTATTGTTTTGCTTACATTTATTAATTTAATATGTTTTATTTCAATTTAATTCGTTAAATATATCATGCCTCTTAAATAACTCATGATTATAAAGTAAGTAATTTAATTATTTAACTCATATGATTAAATAACAAGATAATTGTTATAACATGATTATCATCTATAATTAAAACAAGTGAGTCAAATATCTATAATTTAATTTAATTTGACAACGTCCATCCTAAGTAGTAAATTAAAATCATCATACGTAATACATATCCATCCAAAAATCATCGACCACTTTCAATATATATAAATTGACAAGTCAATACGGATAAGATCATCATCATATATAACTAAAACAAGTGAAAGTCAAATATGCCAGTAGATCAATAACATGTCTAAATGATACATGTACAAATGATATAAGTAAAAATGATAAATTACGTAACTCAAAATGATACAAGTCAAGATGATACATGTCCAAATGATATAAGTCAAAATGATACATAACTTTATGATTCAACTCATTAATATGGCACTGCAGGCCATGACAATGATACATATGATAGCCAGCGACTATGAAAAGAGGCATCATAACGATATATCAACAATGATCCATGATGTAGTCTATATGATCATGAATGTCACTAGCTACTATGAGCAACTGCCTTATCATCATCATCACCATTGTGATCATCATCATCATCACCATCACCGTCATCGTCATCATCCTCATCGGCCTCAGTGTCTTCTATATTTGTCTCATCATCATCCTCTGCCATGTGATCTGTACTAGAACCAACATAATCTAGATCTCTATCATGAGGATCATCTTGATCTTCTGGAAGACCTGTGTTCTGCAAAAAAAATATTTAAAATGAAAAGTTATTATTTATTTCATGTAATAATTTATTTTTCTATTATATATCTAATATTACAACATATGAAACGAAACCATAATCATATTACATCATATCAAAGTGCACATACCATAATAAAATTTCAAAAAAGTTATAGCTAATATGTCATTCCAATGATGTAAAACATGCAACAATTCTAATAAACGTTAATAAAGATCATAAAAAAAATTGTTATAAATTTAACTATCAACTATAAATTCTATTACATAACCTTAAGTGCTACAAATTGCTTGGTCAAAAGCTCCCATTTTGACATAGGCAGGGAGGATGGTGGCAAAGGTTGTGGAATTTGGCTTTACACCAGCCAATTGCATTTGCTTTAAAATTTTTGAAGCCTTTTCAACAAATCCATTTTGTGCATATTCTGCAGTCATTGCAGTCCATGAGACCACATTTCTTTGAGGCATTCTGTCAAACAGTTCCCGTGCCTTGTCTATGCTTCCACATTTTGCATACATTTCTAACAGGGCAATTGCAACTACAACATCTGAAAAAATTCCTCTATCCTTTATGTATTGATGGATGTCCATACCCTATTCCAAAGCTCCCATTTTGACACAGGTAGGGAGGATGCTGGCAAAGGTTGTGGAATTTGGCTTTACACCAGCTAATTGTATTGTCTTTAAAAATTTTGAAGCCTTTTCAACAAATCCATTTTGTGCATATCCTGCAGTCATTGCAGTCCATGAGACCACATTTCTTTGAGGCATTTTGTCAAACAGTTCACGTGCCTTGTCTATGCTTCCACATTTTGCATACATGTCTAACAAGGCAGTTGCAACTACAACATCTGACAAAATTCCTCTATCCTTTATGTATTGATGGATGTACATACCTTACTCAAAAGCTCCCATTTTGACACAGGCAGGGAGGATGGTGGCAAAGGTTGTGGAATTTGGCTTTACACCAGTCAATTGCATTTGCTTTAAAATTTCTAAAGCCTTTTCAACAAATCCATTTTGTGCATATCCTACAGTCATTGCAATCCATGAGACCACATTTCTTTGAGGCATTCTATCAAATAGTTCACGTGCCTTGTCTATGCTTCCACATTTTGTATACATGTCTAACAGGGTAGTTGCAACTACAACATCTGACAAAATTTCTCTATCCTTTATGTATTGATGGATGTCCATACCCTATTCCAAAGCTCCCATTTTGACAAAGGTGGGGAGGATGTTGGCAAAGGTTGTGGAATTTGGCTTTACACCAGCCAATTGCATTTGCTTTAAACTTTCTGAAGCCTTTTCAACAAATCCATTTTGTGCATATCCTGCAGTCATTGTAGTCCATGAGACCACATTTCTTTGAGGAATTATGTCAAACAGTTTACGTGCCTTTTCAATGCTTCCACATTTTGCATACATGTCTAACAGGGCAGTTGCAACTACAACATCTGACAAAATTCCTCTATACTTTATGTATTGATGGATGTCCATACCCTATTCCAAAACTCCCATTTTGACATAGGCAGGGAGGATGGTGGCAAAGGTTGTGGAATTTGGCTTTCAAACAACTCATACTCGTAGAGTCATGGTTTTAGGTCATGTATGTTATGGTAACAACAAGGGATTCCAACTATGGTTACAATAGCTAAGACTACCCTCATTTGTGACTTTAACAAGGTTCTTGGACAACACTATCTTGCTCTTCACACTGGTTACTATATAGGCCAAGATTGGGTTGAGGAAATCACTTGATGGTTACCTATATAGTGATACCACACCCTAATACCCCATGCATTCTAAATAGCTTGAGATTTATACAATACTCAACCAAGATGAAATTGTATCACTGTACCACACTTAACTATGACAGTCCTTTCTTGACAACAATTTGTAATCTTTAGACTATTGGGATACTTTCCACAAATAAATATTAGGTCAATGACACAAGGCTTTTAAGCAAAAACCATAATCACAACTCTATATCCATACCCTTGGCAGTCTCAAGGGCCACCTTGAGACAAAAAATGCTAATGTACTATTATGACAGTTATGATTGTCCTCCATCATTTTATTATGCATTTGAAACTTGAGATGAGGATTGGGGAGGTCTCTATTTGTAAAAACATGGAAAATACTCATGGTAAGATCTTTAAAATAGGCATATTCAACTTCAGGCATTTCTGCAGACCCTAGGAAGGTGGATGTAAACTTAGTGACTTTAATTACCACCACAAAGACTATCCCCTTTGTGACTATGACAAGGTAACACTGTCATGCTCTTTATGACAATCCCTTCTCCATTGAGTGATGGCCTACCAAGTGGTTTGACATAAAAATGAATAGGCTTTGAATTATAACCCTTCAAAGTAGGCCATTGAAGTATATTGTACAGGTGCATTTTTGGGTGCTACAGTCAGATTTTTCATCATGGGAACCTAAAATTTTTGCAAAAAATGGTAGGAAATTTTAGGTTCCAACAAGTCCATTAGTTGGAGGTAGGCAAACAAGGATTTTCTGTTCATTATTAGCCCGTTAAACTTAAGCATATGAGATAGCATGGCACACACAAAATGTTGTGGATAATGACCACAAGATTAGGTTAATTGCGACCACTTTTTGTAAGCAAGCACATGACTAGTATACTCATTATGATCCTAATGGCACCAAGAAGGGTCCCCAAAGATATAAGAGTAATCATTTGTCATCTAAGAGAAATATTACATTTAAGGGTGGTAGGGCCAACAGAGAAGCACTTTAGAGCTCATCCTACACATCAATAAACAACTCAACACAAGAAATTCAAATTGACATATTAACACAACAATATCCAAATAAGTTATTGAAATTCAACTATTGATACCTCGTTCTCCATCCAGATTACAAAATCGGTCCACTTTTTGCTTTGTAACATTTCCTTTTCAAATTGGCTTGGATGCTGGCCATATTTCTCCTCCTGTCAAAACATGGCACATGGACTAGTTAAACTAATTAATATACAATCATTTACTTTTTCCTAGGAAATTAAAAAAATATATTATTTAACTTGTTAAATATACTTACAAATGTACAGATCAATGCCTGTAAACCTTTTTGGCCACTGTGATGCATGGCACGAAGTTTGTTAAGCCTAGCCTTGGAGGCCTTGTCCTGAAACATATACTAATTCAATTTAACTATGCATTAAAAAAAATTAAAAATCATTTAATAAATTTGATATAATCTTATGAGCAAATTAAAATACTTGTGTACTCTACTCCCCAAACTTCCTCCATGCATCAGACTTCTCATATGCTTTTACAAGCTCTTTCCATACTTTCAAACTTACATCAATTGGCCTTTTTTTAAGCCTTTGCTCGGGAGGGAGTTTTTTTATCTTCTTTGTTTGGTTACACCAAAATCTCTTATAGTTTTGAGACATTCGTAGCTTTATCTTCTTTACAGACCAACCTATGCCAAATTCAGTCTCCATGTCTTGGATAACTGCTTTTTGCAGGTGCATGGGTATCTTTGAGAATGGCAAATGTAGATAGTCTTTGAACCATTGAAGGCATGATTCCTTCAACCTATTCACAATGTTTTTCTAGCATTTCGGACGTCCCCTGAAACCACATCATATTCTATCTTGGTATCATAGGTACCAATGCAAGATGCAAAACATGGCATGGTGGTCGAAGAAGTCTGTGTCCTAGGAGTGGGTGGGACATTGGAAGCCTCTATTCCCTGTTCCACATTCTTAGAGGCTATTGTTATTGATGGATCTTTTGCTCGATCCATGACTGGTTAGGGAATCAATTGATTCCCTTTAACACTGTTGATTTGGTTGTAATGTTTTAGGGGCTTTACCAGATCATTTTTCTATGTATCTGGTAAGCATTGTCAAGTCCACACCATCCAATTTGTTCACTGCCTCTACCCCCAATATGGAAGCCAATGCCTCTTTATCTTTGTCAGTATCATGTTCCTATAAAATAAATTTCTTCTTTTAAATTTACAAATAAAAAACTAAAAACTAAAAATCAAAGAAACGATGGAAACATTTACAAATCTATAAATTGACAATGAATTACCTCACTGTGGCCAAAGTCTGCTCCCTTTGCTCTCTTCCCTCTATTGCTTGACATTTTGAGGCGACCTAGGGCAAATTATTTTTGTTCAGTCTGTGGAGGCAAACAAAGTACACACTGCCAGGTATGAAAGTTTTCGTCCAGTTTTTTCGTATTCCTCAAGGTTTTTGACCTTTACTTTGTAGAGCAAATCATGAAGCTGTTTTCCTATGAATCAATTGGTGCCTTGGGAGGGAATCTATAGTTCCTGGCCTAATTTTAGTTTTCTCACCCTCGTCTCAAAATCCCTATCTCCTCGTATTGTCTCGACCAACCTTTGTTTTAGTTTGCTCACCCTCATCTCAAAAGCCCTAATTTTAGTTTGCTCACATTCGACTTGTCTTAAAGCACTTGACTACTTTTTTAGGAAGGAAGCGAGAAAGTTGTGTTTAGAGAAAGGTATTGATGGTAATGATAAGTGAACTTGGGCATTGGGGTTTGAAAAATGTGTTCACTGCTCTCAGATGTAGAGGAAATAATGTAATGTCTACAATTTTACCCTCCTCCTTTGCAACCACATGAGACTTGAACGATTCGCCTGTAAACAAAACAATATTTACAACCCTTTCTTCACAATCCTCTCCATTTAATCGAAACAAAAATATATTTGGGAACAATTTTTTTTTATTGTAATTGTAACCTTACCTATGGTGTCGAAAACTAAATCAAATTTCTCATCTCTTCGCGTGGCGGTTTTGTCCTCTCTTCGCGTGGCTTTTTTCTCCTGTAATTATCAAATTTCTCATATATTAATTTAGGTGGGACTCCAACCCAAACGCTCGATCTCCAAACAAAAAATGAACACCAAAAATCAATAAAGTTTTTTTTTTTTGTTATGGGGTATGTGCAGGCAGGAATTTAAAAAAAAAAAATTGATCCAGTAGTCGACGCTATAGTCAAAGCAGTTAACGTCAACTTTAGCGCTGACTTTTAGGCCAAAAATGTAATTTGTTTGGGGCACCAAAGGTGGCGCAAAGTGCACCTAATTTAGCGCCAATCAGTACAAAATAATGTATTTTGCTTGGAAGTTGATAAAAACATAACCTTACCAAATTTGGATTGTCTTTATAATAAGTAACTATATCTTGTTTCCATGATAGCATTTTGACTTCATGCTTCTCTTATGATTAGCTCAATAATGACTCACTCTTTCACGACCTTACACAGATGGTTGGTGGCAATCCTTATGCAAGTGATATGGCTTTGGAAAAACCAAACAACTCTTCTCTTACTATCATGATGATATGCTATTGGGACTATATTGGCAGCTTATGGAGTGTGCTTATGGTATTGTGATTTTCATTTCTATGTTCTCATTAACCTATTTTAGGTTGAAGCATGGTAACTAAGCCACTAGCTATTATGACAGTCATACAATGACTAGACAATCCTCTCCACTTTGACTATGACAGTCCTATGCATGGTGTTTTCTTCATGACAGTCCCCAATAATGTGAATTATTGATAGTAGCTAGTTCAAATGGAGTTTTGGATGGTGTAGTAAGTTGTCCCTATGGCTCATGATAGTTCATGCCTTGGTTATGTCCTTATGAACAGCGAGTGTATTAACAAGATAAATTCAAGAATATTCTCTTGGTGCATAGCTGTTATGTGACTATTGTCATTGTTGTGTATTGCGAGATCTAGAGGAGGCCATGGAGAGAGGACGTGGAGGGCGTAGAACTACTAAATCACAAAGAGGAAAGTGGGTTGAAATAGATATGACAACAGAATCTGCAGATACAATAGAGGTAAGAAGAGAAAGCAACCTCAACCAAAGGAGGAAGGTGTTTATGAATTCACAAATGCTACAACATAGAGGAGATAAAGTCATTTTTTTGTCGTCGAGGCCTCTGAGGTCAACCTTATTGGTTGAAAATGCACATGAATGATGATTAAATGTGATTTTATGATTGAGGGAAAAGTTTGAAAATTAGGATGGCCAAAACATGAATCAATATGTCAAATATATGACTAAAGTGAGGTTTTGTGTTGGATAGCATATTCGTTGAAATGATATAATTGGTGTAGTAAACATTATTTACTATGTTTTATTTTATAGGGGCCAGAGAAGGCCATGGCAAAAGATCATGTCATATCAAATGAGGACACAATGGATGAAGTAGGAAATCAGGTACTCAAATCCAACTTCCTTAGGAAAAAATGATCTGATGGCATTTTGTGATATGTCATCTTTTTTCACAGTATTATTGAAATTTATAATGTATTATCCAATCTTGACATAAATTAATGCATGTTGTTAATTATTTTAGATGGAGATTGGAGCAAATGCAGAGCCTGAGCATTCAACTAGAAAATGAAAAATATATGTACGTGGACGTGGACCTAAAACTGTTAAATCACGTAGACGATAGTGGATGGAAGAGGATATGACAATGGATCCTGCAGACACAACAAATGATTGCACTGAACAAGAGGTTGGTCAAGACTATAGTACATGGGATGAATACTTTGAGAATTTTTTTGTTTGTGGATGTTCTGTATATATGTTCATACAACTAATATTTTTATTTTTTAAGCCATATTTGATTATATTTCTTTGAAATTGATACATTTATGATTTATCCAATTGTTGCCAAACATTAAATAATGCTTGCGTTTGTTGATAGGTAGAAGATGTTGATGAAACACATACTAATACCCAAGATCCAACTGGCTTATTAAGATTTGGACGGGATGATCCAAAGAATCCCTTAAACAATACCAGGGTGAAAAGAGCATTATTGAAGAGAATACTATCAGCTAAGAAATTTGAAGAGCTGATGAGATCCGCATACACTGATGACATGCCACCTAGCCTTAATGGTGATGATCATGATAGTGAAAATGTAGTGTATGAAGAAGGATTGAATGAAATGCTTACATATGTTTTTGGGGATGAAAATAATGATGACAATAATGATCATATGGTTGACAGTAACGATGATAGCAGGGGTAATTACCACCAACATAATGTTGATGATAACCTGAAAGACTCCAAGCAAGTAGCAAAGACACCCGTGTTCAAATCAGGTGCAAGTAGAACCTAAAAACTAGCATGCACATTAATATTATTAGAAATCAAGTCACTATTTGGTTGGTCAGACAAAGGATTCACTACCCTACTGAAGTGAGTTGAAATCTATTTCTTACTTTGCAATTGTCAATTGGTGTACATAATTCGTAAACATTCATCAACTTCGTTTATATTTCTTTAAGGGGATTTTAAAACCATATATTGTATATAAATAGTCTTAGTATAGATTGACATATCAAACATGTTCATCATAAGTTAAAGCATTCAATTGATTTAATCTCTGGCAATCTTACAAGGCACTAAAAACTAAAATATTCCCTGAAGATAATGTGTTGCCATCAACTTGCAGAGAGGCGCGTCTGTTGTTGGTTGAGTTGGGGATTGAATATAAGCAAATTCATTCATGTAAAAATGATTGCATTTTATACAGAGATGATTATCAAAACAAGGTAGAATGCCCTGTATGCAAAGAGAAGAGATATCGTACAGATGTACAAGGTCCTATAGTTCCAAAGAAGGTTTTACGTCACATGCCAATTATACCTAGACTTCAACGAATGTTTCTTTGCAAGTCACTTGCACAATTGATGGCCTGGCATGCAAAGAATAGGAGTAAAGATGGATTCATGTGAATTCCAGCCAACTCTAAAGCAATGAAACACATAGAGGAAAAATGGCCAAGAAAATCAAAGATGAACCCCGTAGTATTAGGTTTGGTCTTGCAATTGATGGAGTGTGCCCATTCTCTTTCCTGAGCTCAAATTATAGTGTTTGGCTAGTCGGATTGATAGTATACAATATCCCCCCATGGATGAGTGTTAGAAAGGAGCACCTTATGCTGACTCTCATTGTTCCCGGAAAACATCAAGTTAAAAACATGGATGTTTATCTTGCGCCTTTTATTGATGAGATGCAACTTCTATGGAAAGGTATAAGAATGTATGACATATCATGTCCCCCATCAAATAGGTCCTTCATGTTGTACGGTGTGCTATGTTGGACTATTCATGATTTCCCAAGACTTGGTGTTTGTTCTGGTAAGATAAAATATTTACGTATTTACACTCATAATTTATTTTCATCCCAACTTTCATACTTAGTTTTATACTATTTTTTTGATGTTATTAACATTACTTATTGAATTGCAGGGCTTCAAATAAAGGGGATATTTGCATGTCCAAGATGTGCAGAACAATTTCAAGGGCGGTATTCTAAAGATCTACATAAATTTATTTACGCAAACAATAGGGTTTTTCTACCACTAGATCATAAGTTTAGAAATCGCTTGAAGAATCAATTTGATGGAAAAGTTGAAAATAGAGGCCCCCCTCCCATGATTATGGGTCTAGGTGATTGGCTTAAGAAGTATGAAGATGCTGAATTGAAAGGTTGGGAGGATTTTTTTGATCGGGGTGATTCAATTGAAGAACCAGAACAAGTTGTAGTTAATATGCCAGAAGGAATGAAAAGGAAATCCATATTTTATGAGCTCCCTTACTAGAAGGATCTATTAATATCTCACCTTTTAGATCTTATGCACATCTTCACCTAGATTCTATATTTTGACATATATCAGGCAAAGAGAAGGACACCTTGTCTTCGAGGAGAGATAGTGTTCTTTCGCATACCAAAATTGATAGAAAACATTTGTGGCCAAACAAGGAAAAATATGCAGAAAATCCATGGATTTTGAAAAAAAAAGAGCTAGACCAACTAAAAAATGTCATCCATTCAATAAAGACACCTACTGGCTATGGGTCATCATTGGATAAATCTTTTACACTTGATGGACATATCACAGGATTTAAAACACGTGATTTTCATAATTTTATGAAGGTATTATATATCATCATTTAACATTTACTGGTAACATTGATAAAGTACTAAATATATTTTGATATCGTTATGTTGTGTGAGAAAAAAATACTAATGACCTTTTCATAAATGTGTTTCATAGCATATCATGCCATTGGCAATTGGGGGGGTTCATGTCTTACAGTTGACTTAAGGAATGCCATAAGTCGATTGTTAGCATTTACAAGATATGTGGTTAATGTGTGAGAGACATAGATATATTATATTGCATTTTAATTTTTGACTAAAGGTTCATACTAATTTAATATTCTTATATTAGGTGGGTGACCTCCAAGGAGATCCACAAATGTGAAGTGCCAAAATGGAAGAAGGAAATTGCAGAAATTGTATGTGTATTTGAGAAGGAGCTCCCTACAAGTTTCATGGACCTACAAGTCCATTTACTTATACACCTAGTCGATGACATTGAATTAGCGGGTGTCATATCAATGAGGTGGATGTTTTTCTTTGAGATGTATATGAAAACTCTAAAAAGATATATCTGACAAAAGGCACATCCAGAGGGTTGCATGGCTGAAGGGTATGTATTGAATGAAGCATTTTTCTTCCTGTGTGAATTCCTTGGTAAGGATTTTGAAGATGGGCCATGCTTTTGGGATGAAGAATGAGCATCAGATATTATTGATGGAGAAAAACCACAATCTAATGGTGTTCAAGTAGAAATTAGTAAGTAAATTCATGATCAGTGTGGTTTTTTTTCTTGCAATCATTAATTTACTCTGTAATTTATTTGTCAAATTAATAGCATGACATTTGGAGTTTGAAATAAACATGTTGACATGTAATAGGTGTAGACGAAAGTGCTATACTTGACAAGTTCATTCTGTACCACATGGACTTTATGAACAAATGGATTGATCTTTATGATAAAAAGAGAGAAGTGTTAGAAGCAAGGAGATAATTTAAGAGATCGAACCCAAGGAATACTCCACTTCCCATTGATCTACTTGGGGAATGGGGCAAAGATTGCACACTAGAATGGGTTACTGAACAAATACAAAATCAAATAGAAGATGCAGGTATAGATTCAAACATAACAGAAGATGAAATCAACATGTCTAGAGGATGTGAAAGAAAGGTACAGTTGGAATTTTACAAAATGTTGTTTCCTTACAACTTTGACACTATTAACTATTTTAATATTTGTCATTATATTTGTTTTCATTGAAATAAATGGTCTTTCATAGGTGAGGAAATATCCAGCAATGTGAGCATATGGTCGACATTATCATGTAGAAAGTGTAGATGTAAAGAGACGATCCTTCAATTGTGGCATCATGGTTGACTTCAAGCAATCCAGTCGATCAAGCTCAAAAGATAAGATTATAATTGAAGGGAATCTACAATATGTTGGGAAAATACAAGAAATTATTAGTTGGATTACCACTCTTTTAAATGTTGTATTTTTAAGTGTAGATGGTATGAAGCATTTGAGAGGACACAAAGACATGATACCGATAATGGATTGTTTTCTATAGATTCCTCATGTTTCCTATCGGAGGATAAGGAGCCTTATGTTCTACCAATTCATTGTGAGCAAGTATTTCTTTAACTCAAACAAGAAGCAGTAGTGATCATTAATCTATTAATTCATAGTTTATTGTGAATATATACATGTGTTTATTAATCAATAAAATTGTTATACCATACATCTAATATATGTATGTCATTCATGTGCAGGTATTTTTCTATGAAGATATTTTGGACCCGAAATGGATATTTGTCATACATTATGATCCAAGATTAAGGCATGTATTTGACGATGCATTAGTGGATATTGAGCAAAATAATGATGGCCAACAAAATGAGAGAAAGGGATTAGAGAACATTGAAGAAATTGACATCCATGATGATGTTGAAGATGGTTATGTTCAAGAACAAGAAGACAACAATCTAGAGTTGGATGATGTTATGGAAGACAACAATATGGATGGTATACAAAATGATGATCCAAATACATCTAGTAACAATATAGATGGTCTACAGCCAGATTTCAACGATGATGGAGATGATGGAGGTCAAGATGAGGATGATGATAATATTAAATACTTGAAAGAACATATGAACATTGACAATGATACACTAGATGACATTGTAGAAAACAATAAATTTAATGACCACGACTTCTAAATTTTTAGAATTATTTGCAATCCATCTTTAAAAAAGGATGATTAAATTGTTGGCAATAATGTTCATTAAATGGATTGTTCAATTGTTGACAAATTACCTTGCAATATCCTTAAATTGTTCAATCTTTGGTATGAATTGTTGGCAATAATGTTAATTAAATGGATTGATTGATGTTCTTCATAACTTGTTAATGGATAATCCTTATGTGATGGAAGTATTAAGTGATATAGGTCAAAGGATAAGCTCATCAAGTTCCTTAAATAGTGGGCATTACCTTGTTTCACCAATGACAATTTACTTTCAAGTTTGTTGGTGACTTCAGAACAGATTAAGGAGCTTATGTAATTTTGTCAATTAAATCATCCACTTCACTTAACCCAATCTGGCATATGATTTGGATTAATTTTTTCTATAAATCTTTAAACCCTTCTCATCAAGTTTAACATTTATTGAACCTATTTGACTCAAAATCATATTAAAGGTGTCAAAATGTTCTACAGTAGAATATTCTTCCTTCATTTTTAAATAATATAAACATCTTTTGAGATATAACTTATTACTTTATAATTTTAGTTTGATAAATATCACCTATCCTCTTTTGTAATGTGAATGCAGGGGTCTCTTCTGATTTGAATAACAAAGAAAAAGTAAATTGGAGACAACCAGATAAATTATTAGCAATCCAATTCAACAAACAAATGATAACCAAAAGTTGACCACCATAGAATAGCAGCTTTTATATTGATTTTCTTCAAAGTACAAGTAGTGCAATGTCTCTTTTAAAAAATCAAAATCTCAGATAGATTCTGAGCCATAAGGTCTTGGTTTCCTTTTATAAAGGAAGCAACAAGCTTCAGACTTTTCACATTCAAAATGGCTCTTTGTATTCCTAACCCTTGATATTACAATATTTGTCTTTTATAAGTCTAATTTAGATTTTCAAATATATTTGAATACATTTTGAAAACATGAAGAAAACATAAAGAGACAAAAAGAGAGTGTTCAAGATGTGGTGGTGCTATTTAACGCCATCATATGGCTCATTACTCTTCTGCACCTCAACCTGTGCTGCTGATGATTCATCTCTAAGATATTTCTCCTCCCATTTATATAATATTGTAAAATCACCAGGCCATTGGTATGCCTGAATCTGAAGCAAGTTCTCCTAGTGATCTTTCCATCTTTTATCAAGCAAAGCTCTGACATCCATCACAAATTTTGCATATCCAGCGTCTAACGCAATTACTCACTCCAATATCATGTTGAAACTGAGAATGTGACATCTCTATCCTTCTTCAAAAAATCCATAACTTGGAATACTGTTTGGCCGAATTCCATCTTCCATGTGTCAAGACTTTTGATTTTCTCTTCTTCTATCAGTATGAAAGGAACAAATTTATGCTTGAATGTAGTAAAAGATTCGACCTTTGCTTGCATATTACTTTTCAACGTAGGGATGATGAGCATATTTCTTTTCAACACCATTTGTCTTGCCTCCTCTGGACTCACATCAATTTCATCTACTTTCAATTCTTTAAAAGTTTGTGTAATGATTTGATCATGTTGTGTTTCATCAGCACCCATTTTATTTATTGCAACTTGTTCATTATATTCTTTCATTTTCATTTTTAGCCAGATGTCCTTTTGTTTACTGCCCAACCGCAAATGTTATGAATGATCATCGCGGGACGGCGGGGGCAAAAATCAATTACATTCTCCTCTTGCCACTCTATCGCAGGCCTCGGTTGAAACCCTTGTGGGGATGCAGTAAGTGTTATTACCACAATGTCGCCGGTTACTTTTCAAACCTCCGCGGGACTGTGGGAAGAGACTAACACAACTAAGCCACAAGCATCAGATGAACCATCCACAGGGTAGCGGTAGCTTCTTCATATCAACTGCTTCCTATTGCCAAGATGCAAACTGTTCTTTTATGCTCTGCGAGAATGCGGTATGTGCCATATTTCATTCCTCTTGTTCCTGCATAACCACAAAAGATAATCAATTAACCTGCAGGACAATGGTAATAAACAAAAACACTCATATAGTCAAAAATAGTCAAGATTATTTCACAATGGCCATGATATATATGTATTTATTTAGTTGTGGGGGAATGTTGGGGGTGATTGATTTAATTAAATAAATGTGGATTTATTTAAATAAGGATGAGACTTTAGAGGAAGGGTTAATATTTAATTAATGTCAGAAGAACGGTTAGATTTATTAATTAAATAGCATGACTTATTAAACTGATATTAGGAGGAATGATTAAAGTGGTTAATTAAATAAATATTATTTATTTAATTAACATTGTAAGAGGAGATGTGGAATAGATCTGGTGTGATGTTAGGCCATGGTAAGATTTAGGTGTCTACATTTCCAACAGTGCATTAGTTTTTGGGTCGATGAATAATGATCACAATTTATCTTTGGTAATTTTTTCCTTCACCATATCATGAGACAATTTTGAGGAACAAAATTGATGACAAATTTCTCTATGGGTTGCCCATGTATTTATTTTCCTTCACTATTAAGATAGATTGAATTAGGAATAGGAGAGCATCAAACAAGGATCAAATTAATGAGTGCAATCATGATTATGTTATTGGATTTCAAACTTTGTCAACAAAGAACAATAGATGATATCAACTTGGAGACAGAATGCCAACCCTAATTAAGTGGTTCTTCTTACTGATCCAATTAATACTCTCAGATTACTGTGATTGACTAGAAGGATTTAATTCCTTTGAGGAAACCAATTAATCATATCACACAAATACAACAAATGTGCATTGATAAACTGAGTATATACTTGATATATCAATTTTAATAATAAGGAAGCACTAAAATGGAGACAACCAAATAATTGAATAACTTCAACAAACAATTGATATATCTATGTAAATGAGGCAGACTTAAACTGTGTGTTTCCTAATCTAGCAATCTATCCACAATGGCAATTAGAAATGGAAAGATATAGTTCTAATTTGGTATAAATTGTATAAGCAATATCAAGGTAAATCATATGTTTAATTGATAGAAAGTTTTAAGTAAAATGAAACGGGTGAGACCAGTGCCTTGTTGGGTAAATGGAGTCAAATGAAAATCTGAGATGAGTGGCTTATACTTGGTAGTAATTCTAACTATTTGGCACACTAATATTGGTTAATAACTTGTATAAATGTGCAAGGAAATAATTGACAGACTCTTCTTAATAATCCAACTGACACAACCAAGTTACTTGTAATTTATCAAAAGGATTTTTAATCCCTACTTGAAGGAACCAACTGAATAAATCAAACAAGAACAGTAGATGATATCAACTTGTAGACAGAATGCCAACCCTAATTAAGCGGTTCTTCTTACTAATCCAATTAATACTCCCATATTACTGTGATTGACTAGAAGGATTTAATTCCTTTAAGGAAACCAATTAATCATATCACACAAATACAACAAATGTGCATTGATAAACTGAGTATATACTTGATATATTAATTTTAATAATAAGGAAGCACTAAAATGGAGACAACCAAATAATTGAATAACTTCAACAAACAATTGATATATCTATGTAAATGAGGCAGACTTAAACTGTGTGTTTCCTAATCTAGCAATCTATCCACAATGGCAATTAGAAATGGAAAGATATAGTTCTAATTTGGTATAAATTGTATAAGCAATATCAAGGTAAATCCTATGTTTAATTGATAGAAAGTTTTAAGTAAAATGAAACGGGTGAGACCAATGCCTTGTTGGGTAAATGGAGTCAAATAAAAATCTGAGATGAGTGGCTTATATTTGGTAGTAATTCTAACTATTTGGTACACTAATATAGGTTAATGACTTGTATCAACGTGCAAGGAAATAATTGACAGACTCTTCTTAATAATCCAACTGATACAACCAGGTTACTTGTAATTTATCAAAAGGATTTTTAATCCCTACTTGAAGGAACTAATTGAATAAATCAAACAAGAATAATAGATGATATCAACTTAGAGATAGAATGCCAACCCTAACTATGTGGTTCTTCTTACTGATCCAATTAATACTCCTAGATTACTGTGATTGACTAGAAGGATTTAATTCCTTTGAGGAAACCAATTAATCATATCACACAAATACAACAAATGTGCATTGATAAACTGAGTATATACTTGATATATCAATTTTAATAATAAGGAAGCACTAAAATGGAGACAACCAAATAATTGAATAACTTCAACAAATAATTGATACCAATATGGCGCCACATAATCAAAGATTTTCCATTAACTTCGTCAAAATTATGCTTGCAACATGGTCTTTGAGTTTTGTAAATATTATGGAGCTTTTCTACTATCTACTACTACTACCTTCTCCTCCTCTCTCCCTTTTTTTTAATCGGATCTTGGTCTCTCTTTTTATAAAAGAGGCAAACAAGCTTCAGACACATTACAATAGAAAGGACATAACTTTTCATAACTATTAAGAAAACACTTTTAAACTAACAAGATTTAAGAAAATATTTTTAATTAGAAAGACCAATCCGTTATTCACCGAATAGAAACCCGTGACCATCCAAGGCCTAAGCAAGGCATTCTATTTTTTTATGTGGTGTCTCCTCTTCACATTCAATCCTCTTCAAGACCCAAATATGTTTCCTACCATTCACTTATTTTCAGATCACTAGGCCACTTAAATTCCTATGCGGCTGTAAAGCTTACAAGATGGCTTTTCCATCTATTGTCCAAGAGGTTCCTGATGTCCACCACAAACTTTGTGTATCCATTGTCCAACATGATAATTCCATCGAGCAGAGTATGGAACTCAGTGAGTTTAATTTCCCCATCATTCTATACATGTGCCAAACATTAGGAATCATCTGATCAAACTCTTCTCTCCATTCATCTACACCCTTCATTTGGTTATCATCTTTGAGGATTGATGGGCTGAAATGACATTTTATGGAGTCAAATGTACTCCTCTTACCTTCCACTTTCTTTTTTGTATCTACCAAATACTGATACTCCTTAATTATGCTTTTCACCATTTCTCATGTAGCCTTGAGCTTTGATAGGGCATCCAGATCTCTGTGTGTGGCTTTGCATAAAGTAGTCAGTGTGTGGAAGGTAGGTTGCCATCTCTTTTGAAGCTTTTTAAGAATGGAAGAATTAGTGTTTATCTGTTCCAGAGCTTTGATTAGATTGTTGAATTGTTCATGTACCCCATTTATTTTGTCTTTCAATATATCAACTATGTGCTTTAATATCCTGCTCGGGATCTCTATGATGCGATTTTTGACATCTTCCTCATTATGCTTTTTTAGCTTATCAATTTCCTCTTTCATTTGTTGGATCTAGGATCCTCTATATGGATTGGTCAGTGATAGACAATTAATTCATCTCCCCTTACTGTGGTGGCTTGTTGCAACTATTATTTCAACTTTCTATTCTCAATGAACAATTTGTTCACCTCATCATTAGATAGCTTGAACCTTTTCTCATATTCATTAATTTTCTTTTCCATGTTTTCTACCACATCTTTGGTGAACATTGCAGAGTGCATGGTTATGGTGGTAGCTTCAGTAGGAATTATGTCTCTCATAGTTCTAATCATGGCTGACCCCCTCATTTCTTGTACTACATCAAGGAGCCAAAGCTTCATTGTGTTCTTCTACTTTGTCCATAGGGCAAGTGTTTGGGTAGTGGGGTTATACTCTACTCCTAAGACACCTTCCTCTGAATCAAATTCTGCAACTAACATGGGGTCATCTTGTGCTCTGATATGATCTAAAAGAAACATTTTGGACAACTCCATCCCTAGTATAATCAACATATCACTTTTCAACACCATTTCTCTTGCCTCCTAGGGAGTGACATTAATATTATCAATATTCAATTCTGCAAATGTCTGAGGCTAGATCTCAGCCTAGTTTGACTCATCAGCTCTTATAAGATTAATCTTCAACTTTTCATCAAATTGTTTCATTTTCATTTTGATCCAGAAATCTTTGAACTCATTGTTGTGTATAAAATTATAATCCTCTATGAATCTCAGAGAGGCCACTACCCTCTCATCCTCTTGAATCTCATCAGTTCCCTTCTCTGACAACCTGACCTTTGGATCATGAGGCTTTTGACTTTTTTGTTGTTCCGCTGCCTCTTTCAATTCAGTCAAGGCCAAGACTGCTTCTTGTTCTTCATCATCACTTGAATCATATTCCACTAATGGCTCCATCTTCTATTTTTTGGCCTATGGCTCATGAGTGGGAGATGGAGGGGATGGACGTGTAGGTGATGGCGATTATATCTGAGATGTGGATGTTTCATGTGGTGGTTGGTGGGGTGTGGGCAATGGAATGAGTCCCTCATCTTGGGCCATTTTGTATAATTCATCAAATTTACTCAAAATCATTTGCATTCTTTTTAGAAGGTTGGGTTCATCTACAAAAAAGCCTTTGAAGCTTCTATCTTTTTCCTTCTTCTAATTTTCCCACCTAATCATTGCATTCCACCTTTTTTTGGTCTGCATTACATCAGCAAAATACACCAAATTCCTTATAAGATCCTCTTCAGAATGAAATTCATGTGAAATAGCCTTCTTCGTCAATAGGGTTCTTCTGATCATATTGATGTGACCCTTTGGGGTCACATACTCTTTCTATTCCAGGTTTGAGGGAGTAATTGACCCTTATAAATCTCTGCACTTCTTCAAGCATATCTGACGCAATGGCCAACTCTTCAAACATAGTCAAGTCAAGCAAAAATATACCTTTCGTCTGATTTCTCATCAAGTCATGTTCCATCCAGAGCATCTGCCACATAAACTCCAGGAAACACACTCTTGCAGGTACAAACTTAGGTAAAACATGTGGTGCTTGGTTGCACCCATATACTCTAATAATAGTGTGTTGTGACATAAGATACCAATTGACATAATTATGAGTATAGCCTTGGTCTGGCCCATACTGCACAAGCCTCATTACCTTCATCAATGACTCAAGCATTCTTGGTGTTGCGTAACCAAGAGCAACAATCAATCTGATAGCAAAATCATCTCAAAACACTACAAAATCACTTTTTGCACACCTGTTATCCCAAATGTAGCACCAATTTTGCACAGGGAGTCTAATTCCTCTTTCTTGTGTACACAATTGCATCCTTGTAGTCCACTTCATTTTATTCTGATACATAATTAAGTGACATAATAAAGAAATTTTTCTGAAAGTAATAGGGGCCTTGGCTTCCCTAACTTGTAGCAAACCTTCATGTATTTGTTCTTCAATCACAGATGCAAAATCAAATTCTAAATTTGACTCAGAATGTTGAATTATCATAGCCATTCTCATCAACCCTATTTGCATTTGCTCCTCTGCATCTATCCCCAAAACTTGACACAACGCATAATAGGTATTCTTGAAATAAACTTAGAATTCAGAAACTTGGAAAGGTTCCATATTGGAAGAAGGACTAGAGAGCCTTCTGTTATCATCACCCCTCTTCGTGTGTAAAGGGAGCTCATCACTTCTATATGTTCTCCTCAATCTCTTATATTCTTTCTCAAGTTTCACTAAGTTCACCTTTGTTACAGCTTGTTTATTGAGGTTGAAACATTTGATAATGGCATCTCTACTGATATCCACTAAGCACTCACCATTTGGAAGCCTCACAGTTTGGTAACTGTGGGCAATGGCTTTAATCAGATCAACGTCAATGAAAATGTTGGAAATAATTAATTTAGCCAAATCTAGGGCCCATGGGTTTGATGTTGGTTCCTAGTCATTCCTTTTATATAATAGTAGTAGTTGAGATTCCATCCTGACATAGGTATATAGGGGTCCCTTCAGCCTTGAGCTAAGTCTCTAAAAACCTTTTTAGAACCTTTATCAATTGAGCCAGGCAACAATGAAAGCAGAGGGGATTGTAATGAAGACTTTTTGGTTTTGGCTTCATCCTTCTTAGTTCCTACCTCAGTCCTTTTAGGTGCCATTTTATGAAATTCACAAGAAATGATGAGCAGAGCTTACCCAGAAAAATTGCCTTGAAGAATTCTCTTTACTCTTGCGGTTTGAGCTCCTGTGTAATTTGTCTGCCGCTACTATGAGTGAGAAATCTTAATTTGTTTTGTTTATTTTCAAGACCAAGAAGCATTTACGTCTAGCTCATAAATTTGCACGATTCAAATCTTTGTGTTGATCTTAAATCTTCATATTTTGATGTTGATGTGATTGGTATGCTTTAAATAACCCAACAGCTTGATTACCACACTACCATAGGTTAGGTTTTGGCCCCCTGAGGTATAGCAGTATAGTGCGTAGTGTATAGTATTAACTCTTCTTACCGTCATATCGCGGGCTATTTGAGAATGTCTGCAGTAAGGAGGTATGATATGGGTATTATGAAGGCTAGCCACTATGATAACGGTACCATGGTAAAAGGAAAAGATGACTTTATGAATGGCAATAACATGATTTATTATGGAAGAATAAGAGTGGGAGTCATGGATACACAAATAAAACACTCAAAACTTTTATGAAAATTCTGGTTCCAACACATGGACATCATGACCATGTGTCACATGCATACAGTGCCAATTATATGATCATGTTTTGCAGTACAAATGTCATTAGGTGGCACACATGTATGGAAGCATAACACGTGGTTGTTGATGTTCTATGTGTCTAACTAGCCACTAGCATGTGTAGCAATGTGTATAGCCACACTATCTAGATCCTTGAAGATCTGTACTAAACCCTGAATAATGCCCCTAATAAACTTAAACCCTAACCCCTAAACCATAAACCATAAACCCTAAACCCCTAATTCCTAAACCGCAAACCCCTAAACCTAAACAGTACTAAACCCAAGCAACTCTAAACCTCTATCTCCCTATCTAGCCCTATCTCTATCATTCCTCTACCTCTTAATATCTCTCTCGGCCCTATGTCTCTGGCCATGTCCTCACTCTCTATATCTCCCTATTGGTACTCTCTCTCTAAACACTAAACCCTAAACCTCTAAACCTTAACCCTGAACCATAAACCCTAAACCCTAGTAAACTCTAAACCCTAAACTTGAGCAATGCTAAACTCATAAACACTAAAGAATGCCCCTAAACCCTAACTGCTAACCACAAGCAACTCTCTATCTCTGTCTCTCTCTCTGACCTATATATTATCTACCAACTCCTAGCTAGTTAAATCCTTTTCCTAGCTTTCCTAGTTTTCCTTTTCCTTTCCAATTTCCCTTTAGATCCCTGCACCAATTTTCCCTATTTTACTATTTTCCACCTCTCCTCTCATCATTCGATCTTCCCATCCAATGAACTTTAGTTTTATCAGCTTGTTTCCATTTCATCCAGCTACTAATTTATATCCTCATCCCTCTTTCATGTCCTAGTTTTCTTGTTTCCATTTGATTTGTTGATAAGGGAGACGAATAGAGACAAAGACGAAGCAAGAGAGAGAGTCCTATAAGTTTTCCATGCACGCTTGTTCATTAATGATATATATAGGAATGATAGGGGGCTGAGAGAGGCAAGAGAGAGAGATAGGGAGAGATAGATAGATAGAGAGAGATAGAGAGGAGACAGATCATAGGGAGAGATAGAGGAGACAGAGGGGAGAGATAGGGAGATATAGAGTGATCACTAGAGAGATGTCTAGAGAGATAGGGAGATAGAGAGAAAGGTAAGAGATAGGGAGAGATAGATAGGTACGTAGAGTCGAGAGAGAGGAGATAGATTAGGAGAGCTGATAGAGGAGATCACAGTCGAGCGAGAGATAGGGAGATAGAGAGTGAGTGAGAT